>PVKE010004643.1:0-63404 GCA_004027555.1 Craseonycteris thonglongyai
GTAGTTTAATCCATTCACAATAAGAAAAACTATAATTTTTTCTTTAAAAAAAACTTACATGGCTATAGATGTTCATGTGAATGTATGCATCTTTATAAATCCATTTACTTTCACTATAATTTAATCATCGTTAGTCCTAATTGGAAAGTTGACTTGGTTTAAATCACATTTCTTGTGCCACAGAGTATTTTATTTACTCCAAAAAAGAAATTGTCCTTGATTTGCCCTCTATTTACTATGGAAGTAGATCCCAATTCAGGGGCTTCATAGATTCATCCTAGGGACGTTCTTTAGAAATCCTTTTCCTACCATGTAAAATCAGATACCATGTAAAATAAAAGAGATACAATTAGCTGTGGCTCACTTAGTGTGGAAAATCCCATGGTCTACTCCATGCCAGGAAGATAAAAATATTTTTTTCCTAGAGGACAGCTATGAGTGAACATATGACTTAAAATTAGGAGACTGGGTATTATTTTTGCCACAGCCAGTAGTATCCTGGGCCTATCCTGTTCCTTCTCTAACTCTCTAAACTTCCATTCATAAAGTAAAGGAGATAATTTTGCCTCAGAGAAATTTTAAGGATTACATTTTAAAAAATCATTATTTAAACTGTAATGAAATATGCAAATAATTGCTCATTGCTGTTAACCTAAAATTTAAAAAGCTGAAATGAGAGGCTATAAAGCATTCATTGGGGATCAAAGCATTGCAATTCTGAGAGCATAGATTCAGGCAGAAACTCGAATGGTGTCCCAATTACAACGTGAAGGCAAGAGGTTTTTATGACAATAGAGAAAGAATAATTACATGAAAAGAAGAAAGGATTTTTATTGTGGTAAAACTGAGTTACTCTTTAGCTATACATGACTGGTTGCAATTGTCTGTCTTCAGGAAGAGTCCGTAATCATCAGTCTTGTGAGCATTGTATCTGCCATACTGTGGCATTACAAATACAGTTGATTCTCAGTTAACCGGCACCCAGGAGGACTGGTAGCTGCCAGATAAATGTAAGTAGATTCTCTGTTAGCCAGAACCAAGCAACTGGCATACTGGCACACTCCAGTTGTTTGAGAGTGCTGGTTGCTTGAGTTCTGGTTAACAGAGAGTCTACTGCAATTGTTTATAAACCAGTGGTCATTTGGTCCAGTCCCACGTTGTTCTGCCCAGTTCAAACATTCCAAAGATTCCAGGATCAAGTTATACAAGGCAATTTCTCTGGTATGGTAGTTCTGACTCCATTTCGAAATGGCTCTACTTACATCAACTTTTCCATTACTACTGTTTTACAATTTATCAAGGGTGAATGAAGTATCAAATATATAGCGCTTCACACATCTTATTAGTTTGTTTATTTTGTTTTCTAAATAACCTTATTAGCAAGTGATGCACAGCAAGCCATCCCAAATTTGTGGCTAAAAATCTTTGCACACACTATTGTGCATCAGGAATTTGGAAAGTCTCTGCTGGGACTTGTGGCTCTGATCCACCACGGTGTCAGCTGGGACCAGGGCATCTACTTCCAGTATGGCTTCATCACTCATGGTCTGGTGTCTTGGTGCCTCTTGGCTTATCTCTCTCTCTACCTGACATCATATCCTTTAGGACCTGCCCATGTGGCTTTGTCTTCTCACACACAGTCGGATGATATCAGGGTAGTCACTCTTCTTAAGTGGTTGCTGGCTTCTGAGAGAACGGAGCTGTCAAGCCTCGTTAATGGCTGTACCCTGAATCCGCACAGCATCGTCTCCACTGTATTCCATTAGTCGAACCAATTTTAAGGGCTGTGCGGGTGCAAAGAGAAGGAAAACCAGCTTCCATCCCAATAGCAAAGGGATTCAAAACAGACCTTCACAAAATGTGCCACTTCAGCATGTTCATTATTTTGACCTAAAGGTAATCAAGACCCTAAAAGTAATCAAGACCTACAGAGTCACAAGGAACATTTACCTTACCCTGAGCAAATGTAAACTTGGGGCCTTGCTCATAATAAGTGTCATTAGTAGAGATAACTTTAAATGACCTATCTAGAGAGCAGGGCAAATATCTAATTACTGAACACGTTTTTATTGTCCAGCAAATGGCTTTGAGCCTCTTTAAAGCCCCAAACTGCCTTACCTCATCCTTGGATGAAATGCACTTATATCTTATTTTATTTTTCTGTCTTGGAACCTCTCATAGATATGGGGTTCCCATATATACATATGTACTTAAACTTGTTTTTTTCTCGTTAATCTGTCTCATGGGAATTTAACTGTTAGACCATCCAGAAGAACCTAGAAAAGAAGAGGAAAATGTCTTCCTCTCTCACAGTAGGGTAGTGCCCAGGCCATCTGGGCTTTGAATCAAATCTGACTCATGATCTTCAACTGTTTATTTTTCTTTGAAATGCATTAAATAACTGAATACTTGCAGCTTCCTACATGATACACAAGCAAACGCACATAAAACATTACATGCAAAGGCAGCAATACATGCTATTCTATTATCCAGATATATTCATCTACGTCACATTTGCACTTGTTTTTGTTACTTTGATAATTGATAGTTTTATAATCAGCCACAGGTGTTGAAAGTGTATGAAATGTCATTAGAATATTTATACTTGATATGGGCTAGATTACTATAAGTCTAAGGAATAATAGAAGTTTAATTCCTAAGGCAGCCTAAGAATAAAAACATTTTAAAACATGGGTACAGTGAAGACAGCTACCTCCTCTGCAATAGGCTAAGCAGCATTTTCATAAGTTTAAAGTGTGGAAATATATTTGTGGTATATATGTGATACTAATGGGGGTGAAAGGGCCAATTTATTTCTTAGAATAGCTAACTAAGCAGAACACCGCATGCCTTCATTGTGTCAGAAAAGAGAGGTTTTATTTTTTGAAAACTGTCATAAGTTTTCCTATTTGTAATTACAGCTATAATATCACAAGCTCTGCAGGGAGCTTAGTAACCATGACAAAAATATGTCTGTGGTGATTCTGCAATATTCTTAAGTAGATATTCGTGAGGGGCCGTGTGTGTGTGTGTGTGTGTGTGCGCACGCACGCGTGTATATAATCTCATTTTTCAATCATACTGGAGAAATTTCAGCATTATTGTTTTTCCCCCACTTTTTCTTTGTCTTTTCTTCTTGATGTCTGTTTCTCTAGCTTTTTCTTCTCATCTGCTGGCTTCCTTTTTGATAGGATCTGACTGTTCAGCACAATAAAATACAGCTCAGGAAATTCACATCATTTGAAAATATCAAGACTTTGAACTCTGAGATTGGGCACTCCTCTTCCCTCTGTCTACATTCCCATTCTCTTCTATGCTATGAAATCTGATTTATATGAGTGGGATCCCAACCTCTAATACCGGTAGCTGCCTCAAAGGAAACATAGATGAACAGAACAAATAATGCAACATTTGTGGCTGGATACAAATACAACACAGTCTTCGGGTTATCATTATTTCCCCTTACTTGGTTGGAGTAAAAGTTGTATCCTTTAGCCCAATTACAAATAACGTATTTTCTTTTTATTATTTGTTTACCATCTGTGAAGACCAAGGTTGTCTCCTTTACTTCAACATAGCAGCTTCTTACAAGTTTTCGGAAGCACAGTTGAGACTAAATGAATATTCATCAACAAGCATCTGTAGATAAGCAGCAAATGGAAATATAGAACTCACTTTTCTGCTATTCCTCCAGAGTACAAACCAATTAACATGAACAGAAATTACTTAATATGAAACTGTAACCTGTGCATATATGGGTCTTCATTTGCTAAAAGTGTTCTCTGTTATTTTGGGGAAATTTTGAGGGGTTTACACGAATGCTCATGAGCCATTCCTGCCGGCCATCGTGAAGTACGCTGTTTCCTCTCCTTATCTCTGCCCTGATGCTCTATTAATGTTTGCCACCAGAGGAATTATGTGAGGGTACTCCTCCACTGTCCCCCAAGCTCTCATAACATTAGATTTTGATTTGTTATTTGTTGGTACCACTGCCAAGCTCTGCCACCATATGTTCTACTTCTACGCTGGAAGTGTTGAGTGCTTTGAAATATTTTGTTTGGATCTTCTCCACTAAGTAGTATCTAGAAAAGGGGAAAATGCTCCTTGCTCGCTCTTCATTTACACCTTGTAACAATAATGATAGCTTGTATTCCACTGCTCTGCAGATTTTTTAAAGAAGAGTATTTTTGAGTATTTACTTCTTTGTACTTTTAAATCCATAGCCATCTCCCTTAGGATTCAGGCACAAATCTATGAAACCTTGAGGCAAATACAAATTCAGTGACTCATGTTTTTCTCAGAATCAATTTACCCTTCTGATAACTAAAACTGTGATGTGGTTCAAACACATCCCTCTCCTGAAGGACATTCTTGCATCACTCATACACATACTTGTAGACACTGGAGAACATGTTTCATCCCTTTCCCAGACTTAGAATACAATGAGGATCCTCACAACCCCCTCCAATTTGTTTGATTAAAGAACAGTCAACAAACAAACATGGCAGCCAGGCATTTTCAGACCTGTGTTGACGTCAAATGGGAAATACTTTGCAATTGTTACCAGGAAAAGAACATTAAACAAAGGTAAAGTTGTTATGCACATTTTTTTAAATATTTATTTTTATTGTTTTGTATTAATTGTTCAATTTATTGGGGTGACATTAGTTGATAACAATTACACTGTTTCCAGGTGTACAGTTCTACATTACATTGCCTACATACTGCATTCTGTGCTCACCACCCAGAATCAGCTCTCCCTATGTCACCATATATTTGAAGCCTCCTCCCTACACCTGCACCCAGCTCTCCCACCCACCTCTCCCCTTACCCGCAGGTAACCACTAAACTATTGACTGTGTCCATGAGTTTTTGTTTCTTTGTTATTTTTATTGTTTTTGACAGTGGAAGAGACAGAGAGAAGGGGGATGGCCTAAAGCAGTCTCCATAGTTACATGTCATTAGTTTTCTGTGTAGTTTCACTCCACAAATGGGCACAGTGCTGTACAGGGCAGAGTATACCCAAGTTCAGCATATGGGTTTGCACTGACCAGAGCCAGGATTTAATCCTGGACCCCAGGTCTACAAGACAAGCAAGCACTCAATTTGCTGAGGCATCCCAGCATCCCCTGATATGCACATTTAATTCAGTTGCTTTGTCTATTTATAAGAGTTTTTAGAGACTTAAAGTCATCTTCCTCTTCATCATACAGAGAGAGACACCCTTCTAAATGGAAATTTGCCTTCTAAATGTCAGTTTCCAAAGGTTTTCCTATATCTGCAGTTCTTTAAATAATCAGCCTAAAATAACACTTATGCCAAAGGGGCATATTTGGGGGTGAGAAACTGCTCCACTTCTCAATTCTAGCATGATGAATCACCCCACACTGTTATGTATTGTGACAATACACAAAGGTAAAACGATTAATACTGTGTTGGCATTACAGAGCCTGTAATGGGCCTAGGTTTTAGATATATTTATAGCTAATACATCATAATCATCAGGGATCTCAGCCAAAGCCTTCTTCCTTCTTCCTTTCCCGTTCCCTTCCCTGATGATTGCAAGGAATTTCATATGCTTATAAAAGGGAAGAACACTGATGGGAGACCAAAGACGAGAGATGGCGTGGAGTCAGCTTTTAATGCAGGGAATGTTTTTTCAATGTGTACAGTGACTAAACTTTTCCAGAGGGGGGAAAAAAAATTCCACTCAGACAAATCTGCCATGCTTTCTGACCAAACGCAAAACAGGGTGATAGACATGGAGCAGTCTGGACACAGTCTGACCTGCCTTTTGCTGTCTTCTAGGAGCCAGTTTGAGCTCTGAGCAGTGAAATGTGTCACCGCGTAAGAAATTCAGAAACGCCAGGTGAGAATGCAGAAGAAGAGGTCGGTTGTTAAAATGCAAGAGGTGAAACAAAATGGAAATCTTACTCTGAGAAAATTAGTACAGACAGAATATCCTGGGAGAGCACATGTTTAAATCAAGGGGAATAAAAATAATGAAAGGAAACAAAAATAGACTGAAGAAAGATGTTGCCATTTATAGACCCTGCTTATAAAAAGAGCAAAGGGAAAGAAGAATATACCTAGAAATAAAAAGCATTACTGTGAGCAACTTAACTTGAGCATAGATCTCATATAGTGTCTCACTTTTGAAATATTTAAATACTGGTATGCTGCATGATTTATGAATGTGTCCACATAGCATTTGAAACTGCATGCTGTGTAATGTCTTTGTTAATTTTTTTTCCACATACAAGAAATGATGGAAGCTAATTCCTCATGTCAGTGATGAGGGGAGAGAAGAAACCATTATTCACAGTAGGTACTTTTGAATTTGGGTGTGTTTCCCCTCAGATTCACGTTGTAATTCAATCAAATGTCCACCAGGGGGAGAAAATGACTAAATCTCAAGACCCTAAATCCAGGCCTGTTTCCCACTGAAGGTACCACTGGATTCCAGAGGGAAATGCTCAGAATATTTTTTTTTCCTGGTGAATCATTTGCAGCCTGCATATTACTGTGGGAAATTTCTTTCAGATTTATTTTCTCTGGTTTTCCAGCTGCTTTTTTTAGTTGTAAATCCATGGCAGGGAAATATTTTCCTACAGGATTTCTAAAACCTTACATAGTCAGAAGCCTCAGTGCCTTGCGGAACTAGCACTCTGAGCCTGGATTTGAAGAGGTGATTAAATTAGATGAGGAGGCGACACACTGTGGGAAACTCAGGAATGGTTTAAGGACTCAGAATGGTGACCTGGGGAAGCCAGCAGGTCAGCACAATAGATGTAATTAGGAAAGAAATTAGCACCAGCATATAAATCTCTCCCCCTTGCCTGTCTCCTTTGTATTGATAAGGTAACTCAGGCGGCTCCACATTTCCCACCTCCTTCTTTCCCACCACCTTATTCTCCCTCTTTTTCTCACAGTCTCTGCCCTTGGAGTTGCTTTTAAGCAGGTTGAACCTGGATTAACAAGTGTCTGGATGGTGAAGGAAGAGAAAAATGGACAGAGAGCGTGAGGGCCCAGTATTTGCTGTTGGTTCACATTGTTTTCAGGATATGGCCTGTGCAAGTCTAGGAATATTTCATGCCTATTTGTGACCATCACCTGGCATGAAAAATACTTTTCTTTTAACTTCAACACTGGAGTTTTCAGATGGAGAGATATGTTCCTTGGCACTTCACAATAAGCTCACCATATATGTTGTACACATTTAAACCTGTGCTTCAAGTTCATTTTTATGGTCATTGGTCGCTAGAAATTGTAAAGAGCAAAGTAGCAATGCAGGGAAAAAAATGGGGATGACTTTAAAATATATATATACAACCAATGGGACACATACACACACAAAGACACACATATACCGTATTTTCCGGCTTATAAAACGACCGGGCGTATAAAACGACCCCCTAATTTTACAGTTAAAACATAGGTTTAGGCCTATATTCGCTGTATAAGACTACAGCCTCAGAAGTGGGGGGTAGTCTTATACAGCGAATATAGGCCTAAACCTATGTTTTAACTGTAAAATTAGGGGGTCGTCTTATACGCCCGCCCAGTAGAAATATCTGAGTGAGAAGTGGTTTTGAAGGAAGAAGATAGGCACTTCATTTTTCTGAATAGCCTTTTTTAACTTTTCAACTACAGTTGACATTCAGTATTATATTAGTTTTAGGTATACAACATAGTGGTTAAACATTTTTATAGTTTATAAACTGATAACCCGATACATCTAGTGCACCTCTGATACCATACATTAGTCCTGGGCAGACTCTTTCAGGGCAAGGGCTACTTCTCCAAGTGTCATGGTCCACAAACTATTTTATTATTCAGATTGTCACCCCAAAATTGCTTGGTAGTCCACTGGTGAACCATGATTAATGTCTTGCCCAGCCCTGCCATAAATAAACATCATAATATTATTGACTATATTTCCTATGCTGTATTTTACATCCCTTGTACTTCTTAATCTCTTCCCCTTAATCACTCCCCCATTTTCCACATCACCCCAATCTCCCAGCTATCTGGCAACCATCAGAATGTTCTCTGTAGCTATGTGTTTGCTTCTGTTTCTGCTTTCTTTTTTTTTTTTTTTTTTTGTAATGTTTTTTAGCTTCCACACATAAGGGATAACACATGGCACTGTCTTTCTCTGTCTGGCCCTTTTCACTATGTACAATATCCTCAGTCCATTCCCATTTTCGCAGACGGCAAAGTTTTCACTCTTTTTTATGGCTGAATAATATTCCATGGTATATGTGTAGCACATCTTCTCTATCCATCTATCCACTAATAGATACTTACACTACTTCTGTATCTTGGTCATTGCAAACAATGCTGCAACGAACATATGGATGTACACTTCACTTTGAATTAGTGTTTTGGATTTCTTCAGAAGTGAATTACTGGCTTATTTGTCTCTGGTTGTACCCTCTGTTTTAAAGTCTGTTTTGTTTGGTATAAGTATTGCTACCCAGCTTTTTTTTTTTCCATTAAATATTGTTTTCAATCTCTTTACTTTTAGTCTGTGTGTATCTTTCAATTTGAAGTGAGTCTCTTGTAGGCAGCATACAAGTATATAAGAGTCTCGTTTTCTTATCCATCAAGCTACCCTATGATTGGAGCATTTAATCCATTTTCATGTAAAGTAATTGTGATAGATGTGTAGTTATTGCCATATTATTCTTCATATTTAATTTTTTTTCTTATTAAAGTAGTCCCTTTAACATTTTCTAATATATTTTTATTTATTTATTTATTTTTGACAGGGAGAGAGAGCGATACAGAGACAGAGACAGAGAGAGAACTGAACTGGGGGAGCTCCCAGTTCAGCATATGGTTCCGCACGGGCCGGGGCCGGGATTCGATCCCTGGTCCCCAGCGCTGCAAAGTGAGCGCTTAACCCACTGAGCCATCCCGGCTTCCCCAACATTTTCTATAATACTGATTTGGTAATAACTTCAGCATTTTCTTGTCTGGGAAGCTCTTTCTCTTTTTCAATTTTAAACAATGCCCTCTCTGGGTAGAATAATATTGTTTGTAGGTTCTTGCTTTGCATCACTTTGAATATTTTGTGCCAATTCCTTCTGGCCTGAAAAGTTTCTTTTGAGAAATCAGCCCATAGTTTTTATGGGAGCTTCCTTATAGATAATGAGCTGCCTTAGTCTTGCTGCTTTTATAATTATTTCTTTGTCTTTAGATTTTGATGTTTTTATTATGATGTGTCTTGGTGTGGGCATTTTTGGGTTCATCTCGTTCGGGACTCTTTACACTTCATGGGCTTCTATGTCTATTTCCTTTGCCAGGTTAGGGAAGTTTTGCATTGTTAGTTCTTCAAATAGGTTTTCAATAACTTGCTTTTGTTCTACTTCTCATACTTCTGTGACGTCAGTGTTGTTAAACTTGATGTTGTCCCAGATGTCCCTTAAACTATCTTTATTTTTTTAACTTTTTTTTTTTTTTAATTTGCTATTTTGATTTGGGTGTTTTCTGCTGCCTTATCTTCCAAATCAATGATTTTGATTCTCAGCTTCATCTAATCTACTGTGGATCTCCTCTAATGAAGACTTCGTTTCAATTTTTATATTCTTTATTTCTGACTCGTTCTTTTTTTATGTTTTTAATTTTTATGTTTCTCTTTATTAAAGTTTTCACTGAGATTATTGATCATTTTATTATCCAGTGTTTTGAACTGTATGTCTAGTAGATTGCTCGTCTGTATTTTGTTCAGTTCTGTTTCTGGAGTTTGTTTTGGTGATTTATGTGAAACATGTTCCTTTGTCTCCTCATTTTGACTGCCTCCTTCTTTTTGTTTCTATGTATTAGGCAGAGCTGCCATGCCTCCTGGTCTTAGTCTAGTGGCCTTATGTAGTAGGTGTCCTGTGGGTGCCCCCAGGGACATGGTCTTCCTGGTCTCCTGAGTTGAAGAGATGAGAAAATAAGACCCTTGCATATCCTGCCTACAAGATATATATATATATATATATATACACACACACACACATACATACACACACACACACACACACACACACATACACATAGAGATTGGAAATAAAGGGAGGGGAAAAAGATATTTTGTAAAAATGGAAAAATAAACGAAAATAAACACTGGGGTAGCAATACATATATCAGACAAAGTAGACTTTAAAACAAAGGCTATAACAAGAAAAAGATAAAAACCCAATAATCCCATTTCTGGATATTTATATAAATCCAAAAGTCTACTTCGAGAGGACACGTACATTTGTACAATGGCTTTTCAGAAGAAAAAAATAATAATAACAGCCATTGTCAATATAATGAGAATGATTACATGGCTGAGTACTTTTTAGATAACCCTCATATATTCATTGCAGCATTGTTTAAAATGGTAAAGAAGCAGCCTGGTGTCTGTCAATAGATGAATAGATAAAGAAGAGCTGATACATATATACCATGAAATATTGCTTGGTCATGGAAGGTAATGAGTTCTTGTCATCTAGTGGCATTGACGGACCTGGATGGTATTATGTGGAGTGAAATATGTTGGAGAAAGACAGATGCGAATTGAATTCCCTTTATATATGAAATATAAAAAACAAAACAAGCAAACAAATAAAATATAAACAAACTCATAGATACAGAGAATATTCCGATAGTTACCAGACAGGAGGGGATCTGGGAGTGGGTAGAAATGGTGAAGGGATTAAGAAGTACAAATTGTTGTTACACAATAGTCATGCAGGTGTAGAATGTAGCATAAGGAATATAGTTAATACTATTGTAATAACTTTGAATGGTGTCAGATGGGTACTAGATTTATTGGAATGATAGATGGGAGGAGGGCTTGCAGGCAGAATGAAAAATGTGAGAGCATTAAGAAGTACAAATTGGGAGTTATAAAATAGTCATGAGGATATAAAGTAAAGCATAGGGAATATAGTCGATAATATGTTAATAGCATGGTACGTGTTAGATGATTGCTAGACTTAACATGGTGAGCACTTCTTTAGGTACATAAATGTGGAATAAATATTGTTTACACCTGAAACTAGTATAATTTTGTGTGTAAACTATATTTTAATAAAACTCTTTTTAAAAAGTAAAAAGATATAGAAAACAAATATTCTATCATCTTAAGGGCCATATTTCCATAACAATTGAGAAGTCTACTGAAAAACAGAGCAAAATTCTGCCTTCTAATTTTGGCTCTGTTACTATCTAACTTTGTTACCTCAGGCAAGTCATATTGTTTTTCTGGATTTCATTATGTACCATTTGTAAAAGGAAAGTGGTTTTGCCAGATTACCTGAGGTCTCTTTCCGATTCTGCATTCTGTTATTCTTTGTGTCTCTTATCTGATGAGGCTGACGGGCACAGAACAGGACTTCCCAAGATGTGCCACCCTGGCATGTTGGTTATTTTAAGCAGAAGGCAATTGAGGCCCTGTGGTTTCAGAACAAACTTTGGCTGCTCCCTGAACTACATAAAAGAATCTAAATTGAGGGCCTCAACCATAATAAGAGCTATTACCACAGATAACATTTTATGACCTCCCTATAGCGCAGACAGACTTCTAATTACTGCTTTTTTTTCATCTTGTGCTTTATCTCATTCCCTTTTGACAAGCCAAAGCGTCTTACCTCATTCCTTGACTCAGGGTGCCATACATTTCTCATTTTACCTTTGTGTTCCTGACGTTCTCTTGTATGTGGGATCTTTGACCCTCGTGTGTAAGGGGTTCACTATATGTGTGTATGTAATTAAATTTTGTTATTTCCTCTTGTTAATCTTTTATATTGATTAGATTATTAGAGCAGCCAGAATAACCTAGAAAGGTAGAGGAAAAGTTCTTCCTCTTCCACAAGGCAAACAACTCATATTTCATATCTAATTAAGAACAATTGTAGAAAAAACGTCACACAAAAGATTTCCAAATGGGGAGGTTGAGATAGCTCAACAGATTGAGCACTTACCTTGCAACCATGAGTTCCAGGAATTGAATCCCAGCCCATCCCACGCGAACTCATATGCTGAACTATGGCACAACTGGTAACCACTGAGATGGCTGTGAAAGTTCTCATCTTCACTGTAGGTGGTCCCCAGTTCAATTCCCATCCCACATTCACCTGTGTGTAGTGAAACTATGTCACAACTAATGATGTACAACTATGGAGACTGCTCTGGGCCTTCCCCCCTTCTCTCTCTCTATCTCTCTCTCTGTCTCTCTCTCTCTCTCTCTCTCTCTGTCTCTGTCACCTTCTCTCAAACAATAAAATAAATCGTTAGGAAAAACAAAAGATTGTCAAATGGCTTTCTGTCAAAATGTGTTAAGGAGCCATTTTGTTTCAGAAATGAAAGCAGGATTATTTTAAAACTTTACCAGTCCATCAACTGTAGAAATTTCTGAAGTTCTAAATATAGAGCCACAGAAATAAATACCTACAAATAAGATAATATCTGATGTGTTTTCATAAATTTGAGTAAATTGCTTCCCCTGAGAAAATAGTCTCTTCTTGGTCCTTTTAGCCTACATGTAAACTATCAAGAAGAAATGTGAATTGAAAAAAATTATTAATTTTTCTCAGTATGTATGAGTGAGGGTTAAAAAAAAAGCTCATACCAAATGTTTTCATTATTTATTGATTTAATTTTATAATACTCATTTTTAAAGTCAATCAGAGTTTAAAATTTTGTGTGCACAAAGGATATAGTCCATGCTCATAATCAGTTCTCCATGAGTCATTTCAAAATAGCAGATTTCATTAGCTAAGAAACTGAGATTTTTGTATAAATATTCTTATAGGCTGGCTGCTTAAATACCATTAGTTCTTTCATTCCATATATATATATATATATATATATATATATATATATATATATATATATATATATATATATATATATATATAGTCTCCTATTTGCCAGGCAGTATTTTATGTGTTGGGGCTAGAACTACAAAGTCCCTTTGCTTATAGTCAATTTCATGTTTGCCTTCTGTCAAATATACTCACTTAGAAGATACTAGAGTAGGATATTGTTGAAGGGTGCTTAGAAATGTAACTCTAAAACAAATGTCACTGCCTCATACATTTAAATCCAATTATTAAGTACTACTTGCCATTTTTCATCATTAACTGTCTATAGCTCTGTCTAGCACTATAAGTAAGCTGTGATTTTAAATAAATTTTTTATAGACAAAGGATTTTTCAACTAGATGAGTAGATTTTACTTGTGCATTTCAATTTTTTTTAAATGATAACATTGTTTTTAGTAAAGAAATTGGGTTTCAGATCAAAAGCTTGAGATCCAGGCCTGTCCTATATTGTGGATTCAAATAAGTATAACTACCTGAGGTAAGGCCTATGAATAGTTTTCTCTCCAGATTATCTTAAGGCTCTCATGAAACTGTGTATCCTATTATTCTAAAGTCTAAAAGTGTATTCCATCATATTAAGTCTATAACACCAATTCTCCATTGCAAAAATTGCAGCTTTATTTATTGAAGATTTATAATTCATACATATTAAAATGAATAAAAATGTTTTTATTAACTTGAAATTTTAATCATCACATCATTTCATTCATCAAATATATCAGGTGAGAGAAGTTTAAAAATGTACAAGTTCATTTCTATTTTCTTTAACTTGGTAGTGGAAAATTGGAAGAGCACACTCAAAACAGAGAGTGATCAAAAAAAAAATGTGTTTACCTCTGCTTATCTATAAAAGAATAGGCAAGACTAATTCATTTTAAAATGAGGGCTTTTCTGTGTCTTAAGCAGCACAAATGACTTATAAGCACAATTTTCTTATTTTTGGCTCTGTATCACCTTTCAGAGATTTGCTGAAAGGTGACAAAGCTGTTGCAGGTGACAAAGGTGTTGCACAAGAACTATTGATTAATTTATCAGGTTTTTTGAGTCTCAGTGAGATAAAGAAAGAAAATGCCCCTGAGAGATTTTAGAGTCTCAATAGAGAGTGGAAAATGAACAGCACTAAACAAAAGTCTATTCCTACAGATAAGTTAAAATGGTATTTTAACCTTCCACAATCAATTTAAGGACTTAAATGGTCAAACTAAATAATGGCAATGCCCAGTGTAGAATGAAGCGTAGGTAATAAACTAAGTGCAAATCACTTACCTCAGGCTGAATGTTAGCCTGATATTATATTTTCTATATCTCCAAGAATATCCTAGTTTTTGTGCCTCACTAAGGAAAGTGTTTTATTTTAAAATATATAACAATTTACTATTCCTCATAAATAATACAAGACTTCAAGATGCTATCACAAAAACCAATGTCTGAAAGATAAAAAAAATCTAAATATTATGGAGCACATTATTATTAACTAGGACTTATTATTATAAAAGAATTCAGTGCCTGGTTGTGTAACTCATATCAGAAAATAATTTATTAAATCCCCATGTTTGCTTGATAAAGTACTAGACATAGCCTTTATGGATCAGGGAATTACAGCAGGAAATACACAAACATCGATCAACATTTAGGAGGCTTCAGAAATGGAATGAAGAAAAATAAAAACATATAAATATCCTACATGGTTATGTATTATGTTATATTGCCATTTAAATCAATCAATCAAGTAGTAACAGTCTCATATGTAAACCAAATGCATTTGAGGTAAAATTTCAGCTCATAAATTGCTATGTGATGTATGTCTCACATAAACGCCCCTAAAGCTGCCCTTGTCGTCTATGCAATAACAATTGAATATTCCATGGAAATAATTTAATAGCTATGTTGCACTTGGTGCCCTTGTCTCATGAAGCTTCCCATCAATTCTGAGTAAGAAAAAGAGGAAAAACTTTAACTAAACTATTAAACCATTGACAAAATACTAAAAACCAAAAAATATGGTGAAAGAACAAAGGGATTAGCAACTAAGTACTAAAGACACTTGTCTCCACTGCATATAATCCTATATTACCATTTCAAAGATAAATGAGGTGAAAATAGTGGTCAAATTACAGCACAATAACCTACATGCACAAAAGGGGAGGAGATCATTATTTTAAGAAAGTCTTAATATTAAATTTAATAGTATAGATTTATTAAAACTTCTTTTTCTAAACAAATTTTAAATTAATATTTATTTTGTTTATTTTCTCAAAGGTGCAATAGAAGACAATCAGATAATTTGTCTTAACACAAAAAAGCAGATAAAGTTGTGAATTCACTGCAGTGAATGGCAGGTACATTGCATAGATCTCCCTTTAGGACCAACACACAAGTTGCTTGGCTTACACCTGAGACCCTCCCTAATAATTGCTTTTAGCCAATGAAGCTCTCTCTCTCCACTGACTGGTCATGGAGTAAGAGTACAGAGGCTGAACCTCCCTGACTCAATGTGGAAAACCTATAAAGAAGAACACCAACTCCAGAGCTCCCCAAGGGACCAGCTAAATCTTCTGTGTTAACACTATTATAGTTGGTCTTCTGCCTCTACCCAGTTCTGCTTCTTTAACTTTCTAAGCATCGTTCTAAAGAGCTCTACTCAATAAACCACATGATTGCAAATGTCAGAGCTCAGAGTCTGCCTTCTGGGTAACCTGATCTTGGCATGTCCTCCTCCCTAATTAATTATATTATGGAACTGCATGCATTACAAAAGGAAATTGAAAAGCTCTGCCTTTTTACATTACCATCATTTTATAAAAATACTTTGCTTATGGTCTCAAAAATTATTTATAATACTTCCCTCTCTTTTCCCCACATTCTTGATCACATTCTGAAGAACATCAAGAATAGAAGACACTGATTTTTTTTCTATTTTAGATGCCTGATTTAATAAAGACAGAAAATTTTTAAAGGTCATAGAATCCATTTTTAGTTATAGTTTTCAAAAGTCAATAGGCACTGAACATTTATAGAAAGAAGGTTCTAATCAAAATAGAATTTGCTAATCCAAATTAGCATTAGTCATCCCTATTGGAGATATCTCTATTTGACAGTAGTTTATTCAGAATTATATTACCAGACATGGGCTACTATAGAAATTAAGTTTAAAAGAAGGAAACCAGGGGAAGCCAAGATGGCTCAGTGGGTTAAGTGCTCACTTTACAACCCCAGACACCGAGGACTGAATCCCGGCCCTGGCCTGTGTGGACTCATATGCTAAACTGAGGAGTGCCCCTAGTTCAGTTTTCACCAGGGTGAGACCCCGGCCCAGTTCCTGCCCTGTGCAGCCCCGCACCCACCTGTGGAATGACATTATGTGGAAAAATCAATGATGTGCAACTATGGAGACTGTTCTGGGCCCTCCCCTTCTCTCTGTCTCTGTCTCTCTCTCTCTCTGTCAAAAACAATAAAAATAAATCTTTAAAAGAAGGAAACCAATAGTTATATAAGGAACACTGACAATTCTATTAGATACAATTAAATATACTAATAAAATACCCACTATTTAGCAATACTTACTACCTAATATGTATCAGGCTAGACATTTTCATATATTGTGCCTAAATGTTACAACATTCTACAAGATAAATAGTATTAGTAGTATACAAGGAGAGAGGAATGTTCATGAATATTGATTAACTAGGCCAAGACTACATGTTTAGTTAATGGTAATTGAGGTCCTTTGAAGTCTACTGGAAGCACTCATATACTACTACAATGGCAAGTTTATTTAGCTTGGTACAACAAGAGATAACATTCCTCAGCCATATCTAGGAGGTTCTCAATCTGAGAAAATTATGACAGACTTTTATAGTGTATTTGTGGCTTGATTTGAGTTGTTTTAAGATAAGTTATGCAAAACAGAGTATCAGTTGAGATTGGTAGGTTGAGAGAATAGAGTGTATGCTGATTGGTTATGAAAGCTTATAAAGATATTTTAACTAAGGAGAATTTGTGTGTGTGTGTCATTTTTCTTGGTCCATAAGTCTATTATTGTGAAAAATGGTTAATACCCTTAAGAGGACCCATCAAACAGTTTCTCAGTTGACTTAAATCCCATTGCCGTGATCTGAAAGCTTCCACATATGTGGACAGGACCTATTTTACCTAGTCATTTTGTCATGCTACCTTCAACCTGGTCAAAAATTCTAGAACACAGATGGATTTATTATTTTTTTTTTTACATTTAAAACTTCATTGTGATAATTTATAATGTCTGTTACTATGAGCCTCACCATTAGCTTTTTCTTTAGCCAAATAATGTACTTTTATCTCCATCTTTTTTTGGGGGGGATTGGATATTATTGGCCACAGTTATGTCTACTAAAAAAGCATTATTTTAAAAAGTAAATTTGCTGAGTAGACAGCAGAAAACACCGAGGTGCTTAGGAGAGATTTGAAAACAATAATGAGGAGTTAATTTTTTTTTTATTGTTTTTGACAGAGACAGAGAAACAGACATAAAGGGAGACAAAGAGAATGAGGAGGGCCTAGAGCAGTCTCCATAGTTGTATGTCATCAATTTTTGACATAGTTTTGTTCCACATAGGTGGGCAGGGGCTGCACAGGGTGGGAACTGGGCTGGGGGGAGGCATGCCCCCTTCAGCCAGGGGACAAACTGGGGGCCAAGAACTGAACTGGGAGCTTTCTGCATGGGAAGCACACCCCATTTCAGCATACTGGTCCTCACGGGTCAGGGCCAGGATTCGATCCTCAGTTCCCAGGCCTGCAGAGTGAACACTTAACCCACTGAGCCATCCCAGCTTCCCTGAGGAGTTGATTTTTAATGTCACATTTTATTAGAAATCATTGAAAGATTTTTAAGGTGTCAAATATCATTAAAATATTAGTGGAAAAAATCTGGGAAACTGTGAAAGATAATGAAGACCTCAGATCAGTATATATGGGTAAGACAAAAATATTGTTCTTGGTTTCAGAAATGGCAACTAGTATAGAGCTCTGGTATTAGGTTAATCTGAGCAATAGTTATAGGTAGTTCTAATGTCTTGAATGTGACTGAGCAATGTCAGCTCTTTTCTGAAGAGGGAAATAGTTAATCTGCTTTAGGCCACTGATTTAAAGTATTATATGTGACAGATCTGTCCTTTGTTTCTCCTAGACCTTGTAAAGCAGAACATGAGTAATTTTGCATGCTTATTATAACATCACATAGTTTTGATTTACTGTGCAAGTGTGAAACATTCATCTCCACAATTCATCATTGTGGCCACTGAAGAAGGATGACATAAGTAATATAAAAATAATGTATCCATTTCTTGTCTTGAATTTGTTGATATGGCTTGACAAAAACTGTTTTCAAACACATAAGTATGCTAAAGTCAGGATGACTTACTTAGGTGTTCTAGTTACCTCTTGCTACCTAAGAAACTCCCTTACAAGTTAATGACTAAAAAAATACCTGTGCTTAACCTTTGAACAACACTGGTTTAATTGTGTGGGTCTATTTATATGCAGACTTGTTTCAATAAACATTGTATAAGTGTTTTCTCTTCATTATGATTTTATTAACATTTTCTTTTCTCTAGCTTAATTTATTGTAATATATAATATCTATAACATACAAAATATGTCAATCAAATGTTTATGCTATCAGTAAGAGTCCTGGTAAACAGCAGGCTATTAGTTAAGTTTGAGAAAGTCAAAAGTTATATATAAATTTTTTATTGCATTGGGGTCTGTACCCCTGATCCCCAGATTGCTCAAAGGTGAACTGTACCTTAATATAGTTTTGTGATTTTTACAGTCAGATCCCATGCAAGGCTCAGCTGGGCAATTCTTCTCTATGTGAAAATGATTAGGAATACCAGGTACTATGCAGCTGGAGCTTTGAGCTGAACTGCATAGTCTGAGACTGCTTCACTTGCATGTCTCTTGCTTTGGTGGGGATAACTGAAAGGCTGTGCTCAACTGGGTTTTGCTTTCCCTTCTTTCTTGTTTTATACACATGGTCTCAAGGCCTTACCATGTGATATCTTTAACAAGGTAGTTAGACTATATATATGGAAGTTCAAGGCTCCCAGAGACCAAAGTGGAAGCTGCCTATACTCATAAAAGCTGAGCACAAAATTGGAATAGTTTCACTTGTGACAAACGCTATTGGTCAAGGTTGTCAGGGACACCTCCCTATATAAGCAGAATGTGCTTACAACCTTCTGAGCACATGAACCCTGAAGGAACTCTATGCTTGAAAGGCTATACGCACTGAGTGTCACCCATTCTGATGCTCTCTAGTATCTTTTTTTTTTATTGTTAACTTTATTGGGGTGATTTTGGTTGGTAACAATTACACAGTTTCCAGGTGTACAACTCTACATTACATCACCTATGCATCTCATTATGTGCTCACCACACAGAATCAGCTCTCTTTGCATCACCATATATTTGATGCCCCCTCTCAACTCCTCCCAGCACCCCCTGCTCTCCCACCCCTCTTTCCCTTTACCCTCAGGTAACAACCAAACTATTGATTGTGTCCATGAGTTTTTGCTTTTTTTGTTATTTTGTTTTATATTCCACCTAAAAATGAGACCATATGTTTCTTGATTTTTTCAGTCTAACTTGTTTTGCTTAATAGGATGGTTTCAAGTTCCATTCTTGTTGTCACAAATGGCTGCATTTCAAATTTTCTTATCACTGAGAATATTTGCAAACAATGCCTCTGATAAGGGTCTAATATAAAAAATATAGAAAGAACTTGTACAACTCAAACACACACACACACACACACACACACACAAAACAAGCAATACAATAAAAAAAAATAGGCAGAAAACCTAAACAGACACTTCTCCCATGAAGACATACAAATGGCCAATAGATATATAAAAAATGCTCCACATCACTAGCAATTAGGGAGACACAAATTAAAACCACAAGGCAATACCACCTTGCACCTGTCAGAATGACTATAATCAACAAGACAAGGAATAGCAAGTGCTGGAGAAGCTGTGGAGAAAAAGAAACCCTCATACACTGCTGCTGGAGATGTAAATTGGTACAACCACTATGGAAGGCTGTATTGAGATACCGCAAAAAATTTGGAATGGAATTGCCACATGACCTGGTAATCCCTCTTCTGGGTATCTACCCAAAACACTTAAAACACGTGAACACCTTAATTCCCAATTGGAGAGATATATATAATCTCCCAGTGTTCATCACAGCACTGTTCACGGTGGCCAAGTCATGGAAATAATCAAAATGTCCTTTGATAGATGACTGGATAAAGAAGTTATGGTACATTTACACAATGGAATACTGCTCTCTACTATCTTTTGCTGAACACAAAAGAAAAAATGTAGTTTGTAAACAATTCGGCATGCTCACATTTACCAATTCTCAAAACAGCAAAGTTGATTTATAATAATATATGACACTTAAAACTAATGGAAATGTATGAGATAACAATATATATTTATATAATACATAAAGTCTGCTTTTAATTTTTCTACATCAAATAGCCAAATATATTTTAGAAAAACGACTTGAATTTTATTTATATAACATATAGCAACTTCATTTTTAAAAATGAATTAGAGGCGAAGCCGGGATGGCTCAGTGGGTTAAGCGCTCACTTTGCAGCGCCGGGGACCAAGGATCGAATCCCGGCCCCGGCCCGCGCAGAACCATATTCTGAACTGGGAGCTCCCCCAGTTCAGTTCTTTCTCTGTCTCTGTATCTCTCTCTCTCTCTCTGTCAAAAAAAAAAAGAAGAAGAATGAGAAACTTGAATGAGATTTTTGTCCAACAATATTTTTCTATTGAATACTACTTACTTAAAGATATTTCCAAATACAGAATTTCATTATTAAACAAAACATATTATATATATATATATATGGTAACTAACTGAATTAACAGGTATATACCATGTGTTCTTATTTTCAGTCAATGGTTCATTAACAAGGACATAAATTTAAATACCAATATCTTGAAAACCTTAAATTAAGAGTTGCTGGTGTATAAACATGATGCCAAGATAAAATATCAGGTAAAACCTGTATAATTAGAGTTGAATCATAAGTAGAATACATTTTTAACATAAAGGTTGTCATTTGCTTTCATTTTAATAAATTTATGTTTTATTACTATAATTATCTATTCTAATTGAACATAAAATGCCACAGTTTAAAATATCCAGTCTAACTAAAATTGGAATACTTTCTTATTTTTATAATTATTATAGGTCTACATATATGTTTGTAATACAGTATTCCTTCTACCCTATACATGGTAAAGTATTCTTTCCTGAGTACATTCTATAGTTATTCAATTTTCAGGAAAAAAAATTATGATAGAAACATTTTCAATTTTCAAATATAGATCAATTATGTGCATGTGGTCTTAAATTATATGCATAGAGATTATCTTCTCTCATTTTACTTATGGACTGAAGTTTCCTTCAGTTTATCTTTTAGCATAAAGCTGTTAAAAAAACAACACACACACCAAACAAACAAACAAAAACCTCCCTGATAGTCCCATAGTTTACCTTGAGTTTTACTACAATCTTTAGGTAGATGATATATGAGTATATGTATACACAATAATTTATTTGTCTATCTTTTACCATTAGATATAAAACAACTCTGTATTTACCACTGTTTCTTAAAATAAATATATCGAATTTCATTAGTGATATTTAATGCGATTTAAATAACCCCTTCACTCACTTAAAAATTTAATTGAGCTTTTACTCTTGACAAACTCTTCAGGGCATATAATGATGAACAAGACTGACTTAACTTCCATCATCCTGATATTTACTCTGTATTAGAGGGAGCAGATAATAAAACAGTAAGCAAAATAAAGAAATATGAGTTAGTAATGAATGTCATAAAATTTTAAGGAAAAAAAGAGATAGAATGATGGGTAGAATTGGCATTATATATACCTATGGGCTTAAGTGTGGTGAAGATTAGGTCAATCTTGATTATGGTTATATCCCTAGAGGGAGTGTTGTAATTATATCTAGTTTTACCAATAAGACTGCAAAGTCTCTTTAGCGATCAGGTGTCTTAACCAAAATCATGAACATTATTATGCAAAGACAAAAAGGCCAGACCACACAATAGAAGGGAAGAGAGACTTTGCACCTCTTTTACCAATTTTACATTTCTCACCTAACTTCAAAGGGAAGCAAGAAAGGAAAGAGGATGAAAGGAAGTGAAAGAAAAGTGAAAATGCCTTTTCTCACAAGAGGCCTTTGAGTCCTGAACCAGTCTTGAGTTGTGGAAAAGAAAGAAGCCTTGAATAGAATTAGAGATTGAAGTTCTGATTTAGACTGGACTGAACCTTTGAATAACTGACAGTGAGTCATAATGACTAAAACGGAAATAGAAGTGACTTGAAAATTATGAGATTTGCATAATGTGTTATTGGAAGGCAGGGAGAGTTGATCAAAAAGGAATGTTTCAGAGGAATAGTTGGTGAAAAACAAAAGAGCTTCCAAAAAATATTGTCAAATTTAGTCCACTCAATAAACAGTTAACCTTAGAAAATGTGGGATGGAGCAGCTAGGGCTTGAGATCAGATTAGACCTCCCATATCACTGTAAAGTTTTGTACATATCACAGTATATTGGTCTCTAATGTCCTTAGAAATCTCTCTACATTAAAATTTAGCCTGTTGTATCTTTTTTCCAGTGAACGTGCCTTTATAATACTTTGTATAATAGAATACATTGATTTTATTAGTCATTCTTTAGTTCTCTTCCTGCTTTACAAAATCAGATTATTTGAGACTTTCTTGGTGGGTATTTTTCAATTTACTCTTCTAAATTTCTAATGTGCCTAACTTGCCACATTTGTTCTTACTTGAAACTCCCCCTGCACACATTTTTTTTTCCCATATAATAATAGATAAGTCAGAAGATAAGAAATTAAATGCGGGAGCAAATTCAGGGTATCTTTGATAGCCTAGAGGCAATATTTGTGTGGTCTTTAGGGTTTATGATTCAAATCAAAGGAGAGAAGATCATTACTTTGTCTAAATGGTTTCTTGAAACATTCAAGGTATCTTGAATGTCAACCAATAAAGAGACTGTCAATTTAAGTAATTAAATCCTGCTAATAGTAAGTGGATGAAGAATTGTAATGAGAAAGGGAAAAACCTGTGTTTAGTTACTAAATGACCTAAAGACATTTAGAAGATAATTAAATAAAAACATTTCTTGAACAGGAGACAAATTGAAACACTATATTTTGTAAAGCATTATACAAAATTCTCTTTGGAAAAGTGAAAGCTCTGTTCTTTGCTGTATTATTTGAAATTTCTAACAAATAACATTTTTTCTATTTTTTATTTCATGACTTAAATCATATTTAATAAAATAGTCAAGGCATATAAACTGAAATGTGTCAAGTTTAAGGCTGAAAGTCTCTCTCTACTATAGTTAAATTTCATAAAGTATATAGTATGTGTATGAAATAAAGGTCTTAACCTTTGCTGTGTTATAAAATAAGCAGTTCAGTAACAGAGTCACAAATTACCGAATACCGTTGGTATCTTAAATCTCATCTAGGTCACTTGCATCATGGTTGAAGTCAGTTGTTCAAGATTTCTCATCTAATTAGTTACAGAATTGAAATCTGTGACCATTTCTTCTGACTCATATTCAATGCATCTATTAAGAATATTTGTCATTTGTATTCTGGCTACAAAACGCACACACATTGTTCCCCCTTCCCTTCCTCTTCTACCCCTATCCCTGCCCCAAAATAGAAGATACATTTTGGAATAAAATTTAATTTTACCTTTTATTTTCAAAATCCAAAATCATGTTTCTTTGTGAAGTACCTTTTCTCCTTTTTTTTTTCTCATTTCTTCTAATGCAAGTTTTTATTCCCTAATGATTGGTTCATTTGAGCATCTTTGGACAGGATACTGTGGCTGGGGAGCTGGGAGTTAGTTATAGGAGAAATAGGACAATGTGTAGAAAAATGACAAAACAGTTACTACAAAAGAAGGGAGAAGAAGGGATTTTGGTGGATAGCTCATAGACTCTGTAAAAATTACACCAGTAATTATTTTTGGAAAATCAGGTTTACTGGTGATGTGTTTTATCTATTTTTCCTTATACTCCTATTGATGATGCTTTCAGTTAAGTACTTTATTTCCGGCATTGTACAAAAGTATTGCATCATGGGAGCTGAGGTACACAGTAGTTTAAGAAAGTAAACAGTTAACAGTGTTAGATACTAAGGAAAAATCAATGAAATGAGCATTAAAACCTTCCCCCAGATTTGGCCAAATGAAAGACATTTTGTTAAGGGAGATGTTCCATAAAATGATAGTACATAGGCTGTATTAGCATAGAGTACATCAGTAAGTGCATAGAAGGTGAAGAAATGAAGACTCCAAAATATACTTTCTTAAAAAAATTGACTTTGACATGGTGGAACGATAGGGCTGTAAATGAAGGATGATATGGAATAGAGGCCTAGGACTGATTACATGTTGATAGAAAAGATCTAGCTAAGAAAGTTGGTTGAATAATCAGGAAAGAAAAGTTAGATAATATTCCTGAGAAAGGATAATGGGTTCCCAAGACACAGACTGAAGTGAAGGAGTGACCTTAAATAGAAAAACAAACAAACAAACAAACAGTTTCTAATGTAACAAACAGCAAAGAAAGAGACATATAGAGAGAGAGGAGGAAATTCAAGTACTCATTGGGGAAATGGTAAAAGATGCTTTTAGAGTAACATAGATGAATTGCTGAACAGTATTAAAGACCTATTTGAAGTAGCTTTGTTCAGATCTATATAATCGTTGTACTAGTATATTAGTGTTATATTGGGTGCTATATGAATTTGGATGCTAATAAGTCCTAAAATTGCATTATTACAGTTTCTCTGTGGTTTTTTTTTCTAATACTCTATTGGCTAAAATTAGAAAAACGATGTGATTTTGTTTTTACCTTACCCTGCTTAATTAATCTGTGTTAGGAATTCCCTAGTCAGTACGTTTATAACAAATACAGAACTTTGTGAAATTCAGTAACTCTCTTGAGGTTTCAAAATGAACATTCATAGGGGATGTTTAAAAAAGTGACATAATTTCTGTATATTTTATTGGGATTTTAGTAAATTCTGAAAAGAAACTTATGAAGTGAACAAATGCCTCGGGTTTCTAAGAAAGTAATTAAGAGAAATTGAGTGCACAATTTAACATTCAGTTTCCGTGCCAATGAATGAAAAAATAGGCCTTTCTCAATTAATAAACATATTATTTTTTAATGAGATCTCGAGGTGCCTATAAATTGTGGGGTGATCTGCCTCTTTGTCCAGTGCTGTGCTTTCACTCTGGTAGCCTGGCTGCTATACGCTTCATAATCAAGTATGCACACTGCTAAAGCCCACCACTTGGCTCTGAAAAGATACCTTCCTTTGTCAAGCTTTTAGGCCACTAGGCACCACACTAAGGACCTCAAGTTCCAGAGGACTAGGGATAACCCCTATGCTAATTATTCACATTAGCTTATCCTCAGGGAGCCTGCAAAACCTAACTAACTCATGCTGCTGGCCATAGCTATCATCCATAGCTACCCTACTTAGGGTACCTAACCTACATAGCTTACCCCTGGAGGCAAATTCTTATGTGGCTCTGCCTAGCCCCCACCTCTCCTTAATCGGTCAAAGTAACAGAAAAATCAGCCTTTCATCTTCATGAATGTCACTGTGTTGTATCCTACCATCAAAAGAATTCTTTAAGTCTTGTAAAACAATTGTCCCTGTGGCCATAACCACTGACTCTTGGAAAACTTCTTGGGAGGCTGCTCTTGGCTTCCTAATTGGTTCCAGAGCCCAGTGAGAGAGATTTGGGATGGAACTTGGACTGGTGCTTTAGTCAGGTTACCCTGCTGCTGCATTTGCTGGTGGTCATTATTTTTCCTGGAATATTCAAAACAAACAATGCAATTGGCCCAATTCTGGGGACTAGATATGTATCAGGTAGGGGACCACCTTCCTCTCACAGGAGTGATAGACCACTGGAACTGAGCTCCCTGGGGTTGAGGGGTCCAGTGGGCTTCCAGTCACAGTATATGAGTAGCAGGAGCCTATTCTGGGGGCCTGTCTCTTCTTGGATGTTGGTGTTTCTTTATTATTATTTGGGGCAGAGCTCTGTTTTGTCTATGTGTTTCAGGAAACTCCAGTGTGGGAAGGTATTGGCTGGGCTCACTGATGATGGTGCAATGGTGCCTGGGTCTGGTGGTCAGTGCTGCTCAGGTGGTGGTGGCAGTGGTGGGGGGTGGGGGGCAGGGGGAGGTAGCAGCTGCCTGTGTTCTTTGCTGCATACCTCGTTGCTGTCGCCAGGACTCCCTCAGTAACATTATCGGTTACACCCTTGGAAACCAGCCACCCAGTTTATAATCTAAAGGGAGACTCTGGGGTAAGGAAAGTAACACTTCATCCCAGCAACCCCTTTCAGAACACCCACCAGTTACCCAATTACTTAAATAACGCAAGACCTGTAGCCAGTGTGCTTGGTCCTTAGTCAGTACCCCCAATATAACATGTGAAGAGACTACCCCAAGGGGATGCTGCTATAGACCTCAAGTACAAAACCCAACCCTTTAGAGGTAGACTGGGAAGGTTTAGAGCTGGAGCTGACTGCCTATAAGGCAGGCTACTAGGCCCCTTCTCCCTCCTTTCATACAAACACTTAGAAAGTTTGCACTGAGTTACACACAGAGATGAAAGCTAAAATCACAGCTTTAAGTGACTAAAACCTAAAACAAGAGAAATAACAAAATGAGAGTGAAAAACATCTAGAAAATTCAAAATAAATAAAACATATATACAGAATATGTGTGCATATATACAAGGGCTGTCCAGGAAAAATTCAGCCATAAATGCATCTATTTTTCATGTTACATATCTGGAGAGTTTCCAGACAGAAAGTCAAACAAATGTTCATAATTTGACCCAATTGGAAATCCAATATTTACTAAAATAATTTTTAAAACAAAGAGATTCCAAGGGTGCTGATTACCTTTTTAGGATCTATCTACGTCATAGGTTCTAAATTAAAATTAACATCTGCTAAATTATAACAATTGACAAAGATTTATGGAATTATTTACACTGGGTATCAAATTTTAGTTATACCAGAGGGTCCCACTAAAGTCAAACACAGTATTTCTATAATCTAAGGAGAGTAACTATAAAATAGAAAAAAGTAGGTATTCCTCACTTTAAGCATAGCCTTGTTTAATTTCCCATAGTCATAATATCTATTGCCCTAAAATATTCCATATTGAACATAGACACTCTGAAACAATGAGTAATAAATGGAAATTAAATAAAGTCTTTGTCATTTACCAATTGTCTTGATGAAACGAGACCCAGTGTACCTTCCACTTAAAACAGTTAAGATGACTCAACATAAGTTGAAATGGGACCTTCAAGACTTCAAACTTATTATATAAGACCTAATTAATAAAACAGTAGCTACGCCCAGTGCTCCTCCATTTAACTGTCTGATTTTGCCTGCTCTTAACCTTTAAACACTAAAGAAAGGGAGGGAAATAAAGAATACTACTTCATGGTGTATTGTTTCGACTTTAATGCTGTGGTCACATCTATTAAGGTTTCTACGCTGAATATTATGAAAATCACCGAATTCATCCAATCAGCAACCAGTAATTGTTTTGTTTGTAGAGATCTGGATAATACATTCTCTGTAGGGCCTATTTCAGCAGTTTCTCGGCAGCAGTTTGCCTTCACCTCCAAGAGAAGCAATACACTCTTTCAGGCCACTTCCTCAACAGCTTTGCCATTGCATGTTATCAACACAAGCAAGATCTTAACTGCATCCACCTTTCTGCTTTCAAACAAGTATGATGTTACAGTGATGACATCTTCCTCCAAGGAGTTTAATTTAAAATACTTTTAAGGGGATAAAAGTCCAACTTCTTTTTATTCTTTTTGCACTTTATAAGTAACGTATTTCTCATTTACAGATTCAACTTAATTTCCCTGTTGCTGCTAGTTACACAAACTTAGCTTAAATGGAGCCCCCTCCCATGAAAGGCTCTAAAACCTGCTTAATTTGAAATAGACAGGTCTCTCTGCCCATGAGTTTTTGTAGCTTTGTTACTTTGTTTTATATTCAACATATAAGTGGAGTCATATGGTTCTTGATTTTTTTCAGTCTGCAGTCAATAGTTTAGTGGTTAGCTGAGGGAAAGGGAAGGAAGAAAGCATCAAATATACGGCGATGGAAAGAAAACAGACTCTGGGGAGTGAACATATGTACATAGACAGTGTGATGTAAAATTGTGCAACTGGAACCTATGTAACGGTTACCAACCAATGTCACAAATAAATTTAACAGGCAATAAAAAATAATTTAAACAACAAAATATTTTTTAAAAATCCAACAGGTCTCACAGAAGACCACTGCAGAAAGTGCACCTGGGCCATGCATGGGGTCAGTTCAGAATGCTTTGCAATGGCAGAGCCTTGAGTTTCTATGCCCGGTCACCACAAGTGGCCCCACATGAAGTTGCCTTTCTGGACCTGCAAGGGGACACCTGGGATGCCAGACCTCAGTTGCTGAGGTGGTGTCATGCCTGACCATCAGAGACACGTTCACTAGGTAGGCTGCCCTCGCTCACTCACCCACGTTCTAGGGTCCCTAGGAGGTTCTGTTCCTTATAAGGCTGCAGAGAAAATTACAACAAGGCCTGGAAGTCAGATATGCACCTGTGCAAGCACATGAAGGGGAAATTAGTGCCCATGACTCTGAGGAGTGTGGGGCAGCCTTCATCAGGAGCCACTGTCTGAGCTCCATGCCGACCCACCCCTGGACAAAAGCTGTTTAATGGCACAATTAGTGGCTATAATTAATAAATTCAACACAAACCCAAACTTGAAAAACATTTGAATGTAAACGATGATCAGCAAAAACAATATGGATGTCATTTTTTTTAGATATTTTATTGTCTTTGACAAAGACAGAGAGAGAGAGAGACAGAAAGAGACAGAGAGAAGGGGGAGGGCACAGAGCAGTCTCCATAGGGTATGTCATTAGTTTTTTGACATGGTTTTGTTCCACAAAAATGGGCGGGGGCCACACAGGGTGGGAACCAAGCCGGGGCCTCCCACATGGGAAGCTCACTCCAGTTCAGTGTGTGTCCACACTAGCTGGGGTTGCAAAGCAACCACTTAACCCGCTGAGCCACCCCTGCTTCCCTGAAGTTATAATTTTGAAGGTTGTGAGAAGACCAGTAAGAAACATCAGCAGCTGAAAATCCAACAAGTGCCAGCAGAGAAATGAAATCAGGTGAAACAATGAAAGATGTGGATAACACTTTGCTTCACTCAGCAGTCTGAAAGGAGGTCCAGAAAGGCTATATATGTCCAAAAGATATATTCCCTTGTGGCAAAATCATGTGAGAGAAATCCATAAAAAGTAAATATCTTAAGTGTGCCAGGAAGCATTTAAAGGCAAAGATGAAAGCAGGCAATATATGAAAACTCTTGCCCCCGAAAGGGATGTGTGTCAATGTCCAAGGGAAGAGTGTGGTAGAAGGTACACAGTTGTGCTTAGTCTCCAGAGCCACTTATATGTAAACATGCTGGCTGTGGCAAAAGGTTTGCAGTGAAACAAAGTCTCACAAGTTATGTGGTTGTGCATGACCCCGACAGAAAGAAAATGAACATCAAAGTAAAACCGTCGCATGAAAAAGAGTGACATTTCATCTCAGTGGATATGTCCCTTCTAAGAGAAAACATCAACTTCTCTTTGCCTAAAAAATGTCACTGAATGGTATTAATCTCAACAATCACAATATTAACTCTCAGCTAACTATCAGAGTGTACTGTTTAAAGAACTACAAAGTATACTGTTTTCTCTTCAGATCACATAAATCTTTTGCCTTTTAAAAAACTGCAAAGTGCCAAGCTCAGTTGTTTTCTCTCAGAAGCATTTTTCTCTGTATTAAAATCACTGATTTAGAAGAAGAAAAATTTGGCAGGCATTCCTGTTAATACCCTCAGAGACTCCTTCACTGTATCGGCTTTATAATCTTTTCTCATGCCTCTGGGAGTCTCTGGAAACCTGTGCTGGCCATAAGTTGTCATTGGGTTTCTGATGTTAGAAACTGACCTCAGCTTTGTGCTATACACCGTTAGAGCAAAAATTACAGTCCAAATACTGGTCTTTCCTAGGAATAATGGCTCTAACTGATCCATGAGCCTGTGACCCTTTATTGCTAGTTGCCCATTATGTCTTGGGTCACAAAGCAACAACCTGAAAGCTAAGTAGCTCTACGGAGACCTCCCTGATACAGAATGGAGCCAAACCATATAGCATACTTCACCTGGAGAATGGGGTGTCCCCTGCTGTCCTCAGTCTCTTGTTGGATGTCAGGATGCTGAATGAAGTTGCCCTTTTCCCAGATACCATAGTTACCTAAGGAGTCTCTTTCTCTTTTGATCAACTGAATGAACAGTAATGAAAATTGGTAGAGTATATGGATGACCTGACCACCATAAGTGACGAAGTTCAGTGGAATGGTCCTGTTTCCATCCTCTAACTGGTATGTCTTTATAAAGACAGGATCCAAGAGTCAGGAAATCTGCCCAAAACTTCAGATACTCATCTTAGCATTGGATGTCCTAGTCATCAAATTATCCCATCTACATATTTTTTAAGAATTTAAGTCAATGCTTAGGAGTTGGCTCCTCTATACAGTGTAAAGAACTCTGTGAACATCTTACCTCACATCTACCCAAAATATAAATCAAGGTATCTCATATCTCTGCAAATACTCAGGGCACCATATAAGTCCCTATCAGGACACTCCTTATTCCCTTTGGAGTTCCAGGCATTAGCGACAGTAACCAAGATACACATTTCACTTAAAATACCCCCCAAACTGTACTCTTGGAAAAAGCATTCAATAAGGGCATTAAGACCATCTTAAAATTAGGCTGCACAATCAAGTACAGAGACAAGCCTCCCAGATTGGAAGAGAAAGTAATTTTCTTTCAAATTTCAGCATGGTACCTCTTCTGGTCAATGTTCATGGTTCCTTATGTTTTTTTATTTTAAAAATAAATCCTGTGATTTTTGGGTGAAAAGCTTAGCTATAGTATAAAATAGTTTTATGTTACCTAGTTTATTTTAAAAAGACATTTTAAATATACAAACATATATAACTCTATTGTGTATATATTATTTTCATTTCCAGTGTGCTGTTGAGCTAAAAATGGGGTTGTCTCCCCATCTCTGAGAGGCTCCGTTAACATGCTCACTGGGCTCACAATCTGCAGAGTGCTGCAGTGAGTGGTAACCAAGCCACCAAGTATAACATCAGAAGTTTCAATAACAACCCTTTGGCATGAAAGGTGAAGACTGGAAGTGTTTTGCCAAGGCTGTGAGGGATGAAATCCAGAATTCAGTACTATGACTGCCATATCACTCTTGGAGTCCCCCCCAAAAAATTAAAAAGGATTTAACAAAATAATTAAACTGAGCTCATGATTTGAGGAGCTTTTGTATTTGGCAAAGGCACTTGAGAGCAGAATTTTCCTTAGCAACCCGTTAATCATGATCTCTTGGCTATGTTCACCAATATCCCCATCATCCATTCAGACACTTGTGTTTTAATCTGTATTTCATTAATATGTACATCCACCCATAACTCCACGGTTTGGAATATTTGGCATACTGAAATCATATTTATCTGTGATATATGAGGTAGTATATTTCTCAGCATTTTGAAATGTAAAATGCACCAGGAATCAGCACTGATGTTTTTCTCAGATAAAGCGCTGTGCTTATTACCATGAAGTACATTGATGTCACTATCACTATGACAACATTATGACAAGAACTCATCACTCTAAGCTACCTAGTAAAAGGAATTGTCTCCTATATTTCTGAATAAAATGTAACACATATTAGGACCTATGCTTTCTTACATAAAATAGTACCTTAATTGTTAGGGTTGAATCACAATTGGATGAAGAAACAATTCATGTTAATGTTTCTCAAAAGGTAAGATTTGAATATTTGAAAAATGCATACTTTGTTCAGTCAGAAGGAAAGCAATTGTTTTATTAGCAGAATTTATTTGGTGTAATAAATAGCCTTTTTTTTACCTGCTTGTTTGTATTTTTGCATTAAAGAAAACAATGCAATGGTATCAACAAATAGTGAGCTTTGGGATCTATTTGAAGGTTTTTATGTGAAACAATATTTGAATCAGCCTTTTATATTTTTAAGATATTGCATAATTAAAAAAAATAACTTGTTATGATAGAAATGACTCATTCTCTTGTACTGTTCCATATTTAATTAAGCAAGAATTCAAAATCATTTTTTCTTTGTTAACTTTAAAAATAACTTAACTCTCATGTGTTCTCTGTCCTCCTCCCTCAAGCACACCCTATAGAAAATAAATGAAGGCATGCTAGAACGTTGGGAAGAAAACATTAGATATCACAAATGCCATTCATCTAGAAATGCACTGCTGCCAATATTTCTGGATCATTTGTGCTCAATTTTGTACTTGTTTTAGTTTCGTACAGTAGAGCGTCAGCATTTTGACATTTGCTGTTTAAAGAACTGTGTCACCACATGATCTGACATGGAACAGTTGACAAATGGCAGTTTTCCCAGGAATGTTTGCCTTTTTATTTGATCTGAGCCAAATCTGAAACTCTTTAGAGGAATTCCTTCCTTATAAGACTTGGTTGACTGAAAAAAGAAAAACAAAGGTAAAGCCTGCCTTGATTTAAAAGTCTTCTTTTCATTTTGAGCAATTCAGAGAATATAACTGTTTAACATCATATGTAAATATGGACTGTAATTAGAGAGATGGATGCTGCGTTCTTTTATAATTCCTTAATTATAAGATTCTTGATGAACATAATGGAAAGACTTTTTTTTTTTAATGTATCATTTGATTTTAAGACACAGAAACATTCTTGCTGAAGGGTGGCCATTCCAAGCATATTTTCTGATGAAAATTCAAGTATGTTTTTTGTGTCACTTAGGTATCTATGTAGAATAATTGAGAAAAATAATTTCCAAAAAATGAACATGTATGTTATTTATTAATAAGCAGCCTGAGGTTTCATTGAGAAATGATATGATTAACTTCATATTCAATCTATATTTTGTTGTATTGATCTCTGTATTAAAACTGAAGTGTACATATTCTCACTATACTATTTCTAACAAAACCGCTTCCGTTTTCAAAATGATACTTACTGTAGCTGTGTTATATACAATCAAAACAGAAAATACATTTTATTTCAACAGAAGATATTTTGAATATGCCTCAATAACATTTTTAAAAAAGTAAACATAGATAAACATAGATATAATAAAAAAATGTAATCAAAAGTCTATTGGATATGCAGAAACTTCAAGAAGGGAGAGTTTCAAACTTCTATTTTTAGTGAACAACTTCAAAATTGATTGCTTTGAGAGGTTTGTTTTCAGGAGGTGTAATTCCCTTGCAAATTGTATTATAGTTTCTGTTTTAAGATAAGCATTTAACAGCATATTGTATACCACTAAAACAAAACAAAACACGTGTTTAGTACCATTTATCTAGCCTACTTTATCATATAATAATGCAAACATTAGATTTTTTATATCCTATAAAATTAACCTACTTTCCGCAACTTCCTCCCATACATACTCAGACACAAGCATACACACACACATGCTTTTTTGTTTATTCCTTTCTGTAATAGAAATGCTGTGTTTCACCATAATTTTATGTTTTATCTTTCTTCTTTAGAATTCATTCAGAAACATACAATTCCCTAAGAACAATTTTTTTTTTGAAGATTTGAGCAACAGTAATCTTTGAGAGAACTAGGACATCAAAATCATAGTTCAAATATTAAGAAATAAGCTCAGATCTTATAGAATATGACTCATAACTTAAATCATTTTAATATGATGATTACTCCCTCATGTAGTGTTTTAACTTTAAGGTCAGCGAGTTTATAGTAAGAAATAGAAGGCAGCAAGATAATCAGCTCTTTTTCTTTCTTTTGGATTTAAAACACCATTGTTTTTATCTAATTGGTCTAGAGATAAGTGAAAAATGTTGTTTATAAATTTAGAACAAAAAGAACAAAATATCAATGTGATAAATGGAATGATTTATTCTAGTTAGCCAACTTGATTTACATCAGTAGTTTTTGTAGTATGTATAGAATCCTACCATTTAGAAAAATATTAAATCTAAAACAGAAACTTTTCTCTAGGATATGCATGAAAATCAGAATATATATCAAGCCTTAGTCTATTTGCTATGCATGGTAAAAATGGTATTTGGGATTCTAGACACTGAATTTGTCACACCCAGTCCTGAGGCAAAGTGGTCTGTTTTTATTTTACTAGACAATATCATCTTGATTTACCTTAAAATTAGGGTCAATATTCCTTTATGAGCAAATTTGGGCATTGTCATGATTTAAAAAAATAATAATTAAAATAAAAAACTTTCATTTATTTAGGAATTTGTCTGAAGCTTAATGGTAATGTACTTCCTGTTTTTTCTTTCTTTTTCCTGAATGAAGCTAATTATTTTCACAAATGTTTGTTTTAAATTCAGTTGATCTTGTCTAGCAGTTAGGATATGGAAAATAGCAACATACTTTTTTAAGCCAAATAGCCATTTAAAAAATACTATATTTAGTGTCTAGGAAGAGATATATAATAGCCAGGGTTTTCTGCTAGGAATACACCACAAGCTTTTTGTTAGTATTATTCAGAGGTAAGAAAGGAGGTAGGAAATTTTTATTTTCTGCTATATACATGTAAATGAGAATTTTTCTTCTATCTCGAAGTTTATTAAACATAGGAACACCTGGAAATACATTTATGCTTATTTTTCTTTTCATGAGCTCAGGCATTCTCCAACCCTTGAAATACATACATCTTACTTATTGTCACCATTTTTCAGAATACATTTTGAGTTAAAGGGAAGCAGCAAAAAAATTTCCCACCGGTGGATGCTGTTTAATTGATAAATTAATCCCAACAATTAAAATCATCATTTAGGAGCATGGGTTTATTTTTCTATTTATTGTTATATAGTAATTTACCTTTTCCAACTTCTTGGAATAAGAAAATAATGCTAATTATTTTTTTTTAATTCAGATTTGCATTAGTACCTTCACTTCAGGTTTTCCACAAGAATGATTCAAGAGCCAAAGCTATCTCCACCACTCCTGTAACCCCCTACCCCTTGGTATTCTGTGCCATCCTAGTTGCTATGCACTGCAGATATCTATTCATAAATGGTTATCATTCCAAGACAGGAGTTCAAGGCTAACCTTTGAATGAGAGAGTCTGAGAAATACTACACTAGTACTCTTAACTGGTGCTCTTATCCCTGTTTAAAATACCCATATTTTTCACTCCATAAGACGCACCTGACCTGCCTGGACCTGCTCTCCTTCCATGAAGTACCTGCTTTCTGATCTGGCTGCAGGCTTCCCCACGGAATCGTTAAGGTCCCCAATGTGCACTCTTCTTTGCAGTATTCGCTCCATAAGACGCACACACTTTTCCCTCCACTTTTTTGGGGGGGAAAAGTGCGTCTTATGGACCGAAAAATATGGTAAATAAAATAACATAAAATAAAATAAAATAAAATAAATAAAAGCATAGCCTTTCAGGGGTGGGGGTTATCACAAAGAGGCAATTGTGCATAAAAATCTGGGATGTATTATACCTGTTTTCTCTTTGTGATTGATGGAATGATGGGAGTTTTGAGGGATTTCTATTCTACCTTTTTTTTCCACCAAATTATTCATTCTTTTATTGCTCTATTTTCTTGTCATTGACTTTTTTTCATTCATTCGTTCAATTAACTTTTATTGAGTATTTTAGCATTGTGAGCAACTTTATTTTTATTTTATTTTCCAAGCTTGTTTGTACCTCATTTTTCTATTACCCTTCTTTATTTCTTCCCAGCATTTGTCACTACTTGAAACCATACTATTTATTTGTTTACTACATTGTTTATCTTCCTCCCACAAACTGTAAGCTTTATGAGAAAGGAAAATTCTGTGTTGTTCCATGCTGAATTTTCCAGACCTATGGAGTTGCCTGATATCTAGTAATAGTAGTGTTGATAGTAAATAATAATAATAATAATAATAATAATAATTATTATTATTATTATTATTATTATTGATAGCAGTCAAGCTTTGCTAAAATTTTTAAATGCTTGTTCCATGCATGAAAGAATGGATTAATTAATTAGGCCCAAATCATGTTACTGCACTTAAAGACCAATTGAGCCCTTACATTTTCAAATAACCCAACATTTCCTAAGATTAGGAGATATATACAGTCACTCCTCTTTCTTATCTCTCAGACACATTTGTATTTAACAGGAATTAGAATTAATTTGTTTTGTGAGATCTTAAAGTATTAAATAATTACTTGAGACCTGAGCCTCTAGTAATTTTTAGTTTAGTATTTTGTTTTTTTAATGATTCAGAATCCTTTAGGAGAACTGATGGTAATACCAAGATTCTACCCTGTCTGTCTCTAACATCAGCTGCTGCGGGTGCAGTTGTCATTGTAGATTTTGTTAGCTCTTTTGCAAATGGCATAATATTGAATAGAACAGGAAAAACTAGGTGAGCGGTGAATAAGCAAAATAATTTTGATACACACAAAATAGTTAAAATAAAGAGCTAGAATTTTGCAAAAAGTGTAAACTTTTGTAATTAGGTTTTAACAAATAGTTAATACATAATAAGAAAAAACAACAACAACCCTGAATAATAGTACTAGTGTGGAAACAAAGCACATTGTCTTTGAATGACGCAAATGCATGGTGGATATGCTAAAAACGTGACATTTTATGTGCTTTGGTAAACATATATGCTCCAATAGAGATTACTATGCACCGTATTTTAAACTGGATATTTAAATTTTACTTCCATGTTCAGAGAGTCAATTTAATTCATGCCATGCTTTTCCCGAATAAGGGGCTTGAACCATGCCACAGGAGTCTTTTGGTACAGAATGAATAACTGTCTGTCACTTAGGTTATAATAAGAATGCATGCAATGAATGGTAGAAAGAGGTGGATGATTCAAGTCACTTTGAAGTATGAGATTTTGTTATTGGGTAAGTTATTCAAGGGAAAAATAATAATAAAAAGAAAAGAAACCAGGATAGTGAATGGGAACAGATGAGTTACATAATATTTATTTTCAGTCAGCAAAGGTAAGACAAATTAAACGTTTTTTTTTTCTTCAAAAGAGCTCTCTTGAGCATCTATAATATTAATTTCATCTGCTATCATAAAAAGAGCTACATGTGGGTAATTTATTACCACAGACATTTTACTTTTCATTGTGAAAACAGCAATAATGCCTTTAGCTTGATCCAGGTAGCTTTACACACAAATACAATAAAACAAATATTTTTCAAATAAAATGTTTTAATTTCTCAAATTAGGAAGTGATTTCGTTTTCATTGTTCACACTCTGTTGCTTACCAACTAAGAGCAGGCTTATTATAATTAGTGTTATTATAATTAGTGTTTCTTGACTGGCATGAGAGTAAGCCAATGAAGGCTAGTTTTTATTATGCTAATACTTTAGTATCAAGTGGTAGAAAAGAAGAGAGAAAAAGATTAAACTTGTCTGAGAATTTTTTTTAAATGTAAGAATCATAATATAAATATTTATGATTTCTCTGCTCAGAAACATTAAGCAGGAAGTGTCCAAAGGCATTTCAGTTCTGAGTTTCACTAATATATGGAATGTGGCTGAGTAGGTTATCACTGTCTTCTCCATGCCTTGTCAGAAAGAGAAATAGTCATTGATCACCAGCAATTATTAATGTAGGGTATTATGTATACTAAACTTAGAACTCTCTCTCTTGCTCTCTCTCTCTCTCTCATCAATTTCTCAAATACCTTTGGTTGTAATTATTTTCTCCCTAAAATTATCTAGTAATATGTATTAGTTTTGCATACTTTAATAACTTTTGACAATATCACCAGCAAGGATAATTTAAATCTTTTAAGTTCTATAGTAACAATTTGCTGAAATATAAAGTCTAAAATTACATCATATCAAACATTTTTTAAAGTTTTTTTTTTAATTATAAAAGATATCCTTAAAAGGGTCAACCACATGCTTCTAAAGTAGAAGGCAATAATTTAGGGTGGATTGTGGATGAAATAAAGAGTTTGGATACATTATATAGCAAATTTTAAATCCTATTAGATTTTTTTCTAGAACATTGTATTATAATTATTTTTTTATTTAAGAAATATTGTTTCATAATGAAGGCCATGTAAAACAAACCCTCAGCTAAGTATCATACTTAATGGTGAAAAACTGAAAGTTTTTTTCAAGAACAGGAAAAAGACCTCTTTCACTATTATTCAACATAGTATTCTAAGTCCTAGCCAGAGCAATCAGGCAAGGAAAAGAAAAAGATAGCCAAATTGGGAATGAGGAAGTCAAATTGCCACTTTTTGAAAACAATACCATTCTTTACATAGAAAACCCTACAGATTCCACTAAAAAAAGCTTTTAGAAACAATAAACAAACACAGGAAAGTTACAAAATACAAAATCAGTGTACAAAAGCTTTGGCATTCCTATATACTAAAAATAAAATTTCAGGAAAAAAAATGAAAACAACAATATCTTTTGCAATTACAACAAAAAGAATTAAATACCTAGGAATAAATTTAACAAAGGGTGTAAAACTTTATACACTAAAAACTATAAGACACTGTTAAAAGAAATTGAAAAAGACAAAAAAATGCAAATATATCTTGTGTTCATGGATTGAAAGAATCAACATAATTAAAATGGCTGCATTACCCAAAACAATATACAGATTTAATCCCAATGGTATTTATTAAATAGACAAGAAGCTATCAGTTCTGTATGAAGTCATGAAAAACCCTGAATAAAATCAATTCTGAGGAAAAAAAAAGAACAAGATAGGAGGTATCACAGTCTCTGACTTTAAATTATACCAGCAAGCTACAATAATCAGAACAGCATGGGACTGGCATAAAAACAGACACATAGAACAATGAAACAGAATTAAAAACTCGGAAATAAACCCACATATATATGGTCAAATAACTTTCAACAAAGGAGTCAAAATTAAACAATGGAGATAAGAATTTTTCTTCAATAAATAGTGCTGGGAAAATGGAAAGCCATGTGCAAAAGAATAAAACTAGACTACTATTTGTCACTAAACACAAAAATTAACTCAAAATGGATTGAAGACTTAAATATAAGATCTGAAACACTAAAATGCATAGAAGAAAATGAAAGTACTAAACTTATAAACCTTAGGTTCAGAGAGGATTTTTACCTCAAAGGCAAGGGAAATAAAAGCAAAAATTAAACAAATGGAACTATATCAAACTAAAAAGCTTCGGCACAGCAAAAGAAACCATCAACAAAACAAAGAGGCAACTAATCAAATGGGACAAGATATTTGCAAATAATACATCCAATAAGAGGCTAATATCCAAAAAATATGAAGAAATCATACAGCTCAACAACAGAAAAACAAACATACATAAAAGATGCTCAAATTTACTAGGTATTAGGGAAATCAAAACCACAGTGAGATACCACCTCATACCTGTTAGAATAGCTATTATTAACAAGACAGGTAACAAAAAGTGTGTGGAGAGGCTGTGGAGAAAAAGGAATCCTCATATACCCCTGGTGGAAATGTAAACTGCTATAACTACTATGGAAACCAGGATAGAGGTTCCTCAAAAATTAGGAGTAGAACTATCATATGATTCAGCAATCCCTCTTCTCAATATCTACCCCAAAATATCTGAAAACATTTATCTGTAAAAATATATGTACCCATATGTTTATCACAGTAATTTTTTTTTTACAGAGACCAAGACATGGAAACAACTGAAGTATCCTTTGATAAATAAAGATGAGGTACATACTTGTATACACAATAAAATATTCATAAGAAAAGATGAAATACTTCCATGGACAACAACATGAATAGATCTTGAGATTATCATGCTAATTGAAATAAGTCAGACAGAAAAGTTGAGAACCATGTGATTTCATGCAAATGTGGAATATAAAACTGAAAGCAACAAATGAACAAAACAAATAAAATCTCATAGACCCAGAAAACAGTTTAGTGGTTACCAGAGGGAAAAGTGAGTAGGTAGAAACACGTAAAGGGGTCAAATATATGGTGACAGAAAGAGATTTGACTCTGGGTCAAATGAAGATACACTGCTTTATCCAGATGATGTATTATAGAATTGTATACTTGAAACCTATGTAATTTTATTAATCCATGTCACCCTGATAACTTCAGTAAAAACTAAAATAAATTTTAAAAAATGTTTCTAATTTTATGTAAAAGATTTCAAAAAAATTCTGTAGCTAACTAGTTATTTCAGTCTGAAAAAAAGATAATATTAATTTAATAATTTAGTTGAACGAATAACAGCCACCAGGCATATCACTAAATCAGTTAATTTCAAATAATTGACTTATTGCAAAGGTTAGTACCTTATGTAGGAAAAAAACTGAGCATGTCACAATCTATTATAAAATGTACAACTTATTATCATTTCTTGGCCTTTTGGCTAAGATCAGAAGTGTAAATTATACAATTTATACATATTACCTTCATAAGAAAATTTTAAATAGTTTTATGTATTAATAATCCAACATCATATTATTTTTTTCATAAATTTATTTTTATTTAACTTTCTGTGATGTAGATTTATATGATATTTTTAATACAATTTTATTAGTAATCAAATGGTGGAAATATTTTCTTCTCCAATTCTTAGTTACTTGCCTTTACAACATTTGCCTTTGTACTTGAGTTGACAAATAAATAAAATCAAGAATTAATTAGACTGCCTGAGGTTGTTATGGAATGGGGCCAAGTTAAAAAAATCCAGCTAGCTCTCTCGTCGGGTCAGGCTGTTCTAATAGAAGTGGCACAAGCTCAGGCAGTAAACAACATTGATTGAAGACCCCCTTAAAAACTTCTACCATTTCTATCTAATTAGGATTTTTCCTTGAATAAGAAAAATGATGCCCATCCATTCTGTTATTACCAGTAGAAATCACTGAAAAGTTATTTAGCAAATGTTTACTATGTCCTTAGTGCTGTGCTATGTGAGATATATAAAAAAAAAAAAACCTCTTAAATTTTAGTTCTTCCATCAAGGCTCTATTCATTTCATTAGGAGGGTATATTGAAAAGCCACATTGTAACCACTCATTGACTTTGTAGCAAATCAAAGAAGGAAATGATTAGGATGGGCTGTTATAGTAAAATTGCCATGGAAAAAAAAGACTTGAGCCAGGACCTAAGAATTTGGGAGGAATTATTTTGTTGACAGAGGAATAAAAGGCAAATAAAGATGAAAGAATAAGGGAAGCCGGGATGGCTCAGTGGGTTAAGCCTTCGCTTTGCAGCGCCAGGGACCGGCCCATGTGGACCCATATGCTGAACTGGGTAGTGCCCCCAGTTCAGTTCTCTCTCTGTCTCTCTCTCTCTCTCTCTCTCTCTCTCTCTCTCTCTCTCTCTCTTTCTCTCTGTCAAAAACAAAAACAAAAGATGAGAGAATATATAACTGAAAGTACAGAATCAGGAAGATATTAATATATTAAAGAGTGAGAAACGAAGGACCATTTGGGAGTGTGCCTAATATGTCTGAGTTGGAGATGTAGCAGTATTGTCAAATAAAGGAGAGCATTAAAAAGTCAAATATATAATTTTAGAAGTGATAAGGTTTATTTTATGTTTTATTCTTTTGATATTAGATCTATATAAATTTAACAAGGTATGGCTGATAGTGTTAATATGTTATTATCACTTAGTTCTATTTCATTGTTCTATGTGTTAAACCAAATTATAAATTTACAAATGAATGTAAGTTTACTAATCTTATGTTGATGTCTAAGAGATATGTGCATATGATGAATATAAACTACCACTAATTGACAATTAAGAGCCAAGCATTTTGTTTTGTTTGTTTTATTTAACATCTGTTCTAAAATTTAGTACATATTTTTCTTAGAAGCCATGCTTTAAATGATGCTCAAGTTTCTATCAGCTATTTTTAATCTTGAATGTCTGATTCAGTTCAAAACATTATACCTTTTGTCTCCTATATTGTATAATGGCCAATAGTCAATTCTTCACCAATCTTTCTTCCACACTGTTGCCAGCAAGCTCTCTTTAAAATTAAAATATGATCTTGTCACTGGCCCTTAGCTCACCTAAATTATGTGTAAAAATTTCCAATTATGTTAGAATAAATTTCAATATTGTTTGCATAATCTAAAAAATCTTTCTTTTTCTGGCCTTGGCTATCCATCTAACTCCTTGTCTGTAAAAGTTACTCATGTTTTTTATTCTCCATTTATCTGCAATATTTACAGTTCTCTAAAGTACCATGCTATACTGTGATTCTATACCTTGACATTCTAATTCTTATTTATAATTCAACTCAGACTTATTAATTCTTCGCAATCTTATCCTGCATTACCATCAATGTAAAATATTTTCCTATGCCCAAACTTCTATGCTTTTTTAAAAATTTTATTTTTATTTTATTGTTTGAGGAAGATGAGAGAGAGAGAGAAGTGGGGAGGGCCCAGAGCAGTTTCCATACTTGTATATTATTAGTTGTGACATGGTTTCATTCCACACAGGTAGATGTAGGGCTGCGCAGGACAGGAACCAAACAGGGGCCCTCCAGCATGGGAGGTGAGAACCACTGTTGCTGAGTTATCCCCCCGGTTACCAATTGCACTGGCCAGGGCTGGGAATCAAGCCCCAGACCTCATGACTGGGAGGCAAGTGTTCAACCACTGAGCTATCCAAGCATACCCCAAATTTCTATCTTTTTCTGAAAAGATAATCAATTTTATTAATGGAAAGTCTTGTATATAACTTTATTATAGCCAATATTTATATGCACACATTTATATAATTTTCTCTTCATTTTACCTTTTTGCCTTTCTTATTGGACTATATGCTACTATAAGGGACAGTCTACACTCTCTTTATGACCCTGATGCCACTGCTTAGTCTAGTATCTGCAACATTAGATTTTACTAATACAGGTATTGGTATAATTAGAATAAATCTTCCACTTACTAGAAAGAACTTACAAAAAAATCAATAACTGTTTTTTGTGGAAAGGGAATATAAAACATACTAAAAACCAGCTCTAGAATAAGCCTATTTGTCAACCAAGTCATGCTCCACTACTTCCTGGCATATCAAATAGTCACACAATTTGTTTTGAATTTTAGAAAGGTTATTGATTCTCCACAGGTAGGCATACCGCTCCCACCAGACTCACTCAAATATGAATCTCTGAAACAAGCAAGCTGACCAAGAGATGGAGAGACAGGGAGAGAAAGAGACACAGAGAGAGAGAAACAAGTGATTCATAAGTTTATAGTTATGGTTGCCCTGAAACCTGTAGTTCAGTTAATGGGCCAATATATTTCATACAGCCCACATCTTGCCTCAGCTCATTTTGCTTGCATTTCTATCACTTGTAACCAATAGAATCCTAAATAATAGCTTATACTTAGCAGCTGTGAGACTTAAATGTTTGATGAAAATAAAATGGAAAGTAAAAAAAAAAAATATATATATATATATATATATTACTTGAAATAATTGTTGGAAGATTTATTAGCCTTGTTTTGTGTTTACATCTTATTTTGTCCATACTCCCTTGTACATACTCACTACTTCTACTTAGAATAGGCTGACCAGACGTACCATTTTAAACGGGACAGAAAACAACAGTACTGGCCTGTTTAAAACAGTACATACAGTCAGCCTACTGACACCTTGAATTTAGTCCAGTGAGACTTGCTTGACCATAAGTACCATTTGAAATGCGACAGTACATTGTTTTCTGACCCATTTCAAATGGTACATCTGGTCAGCCTAACTTATAAACTAATCTCCAAAAGCCATCCTAAGGTAGATTTCTAACTTGTGTTCCATGTCTGTTTCCCAAGTGACTGATGGTGAAGTTTGTCTTCACTTTGAAAATAAAGGAAAACATGACCACTTTGTGGAAAAGTTATGAAGGAAAATATTACGTTTTCACTCAGGATTAGATATCAAAACCACTTTGTTTAAAGAAAAATATGGTCATTTCTTAGGCATATAATGAATACATGTGTGTGTGTAGATAGGTAGATGATTGATAGGTAGGTAGGTTTTGGGTAAATTGATTTAACATAAATGAAAACTACTAAGCAAAACTAATATTTCTGTCTTTTTTAATCAGTGATAAAATCTAATTTTATATTACAGAGTAGCAGTCTCCAACCTTTTGTGGAAGACAATTTTTCCAGAGACAGTGGGTTGGGGGACTTTTTTGGGGTGATTCAAGCACCAGATGCAGCTTAATTGTTACTTTCTACTCACTTATATAGTTGTGATAGGAGTCTGCACACAACTGATTTATTATGGTTTCTGTGCAGTCAAATCACTTTGGCAATGTTAATCTGTATTTGCAGCCACCCGCCACCCCCACCCCAGCACTAGCATCACCGCCTCAGCTCTACCTCAGATCCTCAGGCATTAGATTCTCATAAGAAGCCTGCAACCTAGATCCCTCATGTGTGCAGTTCACAACAGGGTTTGCACTCCTATGAGAAGCTAAGGATACCGCTGACGTGGCAGGAGGCGGAGCTCAGGCGGTCATGCAATGGACAATCGGCTGTAGACACAGATGAAGCTTTGCTCACTCGCTTGCTGCTCACTTCCTACTGAGTGGCCTGGTTCCTAATAGGCTACAGACTGGTGGGTTTAGTCTACCGGTATAGAGTTTTCCATTTCTTCTCACAGCAATGACGTAGAAAAATTACATTCACCTTTGCAGATCTAAAATGTTTAAACTACTGGGATTTCCAGTAACCTCATTTAGGTTGACACAATGGAGCAGTTACTTGTAATTTAGTGACGAAAGTGGTTACTAGGTTACAAATGAGTTATGCTGTCCTTAGTGAACTACAGAGTTGTGAATACCCAAATTAGTTTACTCCTCCAAATTTAAAAATATTAAGTTCAAGAAACTGGATCTGATGGCAAATTGAATGAATGAAGTTATATCACTGCTATACCACCTAAAATACCCTAAAAGGATGAAAATTATATATAAAAATAAACAAACAAACTCTCTAGTGCACTGGCAAATAAGAGTCATGAGCCAGATATAAAATCAGTTTGTCAAAATTTAGCTTTCAGATAAGCTAGATATAACCAATTAGAAAATCTAACTGGAAAAAAAACCTATAAATACGTAGAAATAAACCATCAATGAATCAGCACCAATTCTATGAAGAAATTTCCAATTTTTTAATGAAGAATATAAAAATCTGAGCATGTAGAAACATATGAAGTATTTGTCAATGTGAAGACACTTTTGTAAATATGTTTTGTACAACTCCTCCTGCTGTTGATCTGCAACTCAATCTCAAACAAAATACCAAACACAATATCAAATCAACAGTAGTGATTATCAGTCAAATGACAGAAATGAAATTTCAGAAACAATATCTAGAATGAAACTTTGAAGTTATACAATTAGGTTTTTGTTTTTTGTTTTGCTTTATTTTTGGTTTTGTCTTCTAACATATGAATCAGATTATTTATTCAGGTATGAACTCAGATATTTCTTTATGCCTAGATTATTAACCATGAAGATATTTCCCAAGACAAGCTCCTGTGGAGGGAGAGGGCACAACACATGTGGTCACAACAACCAGCTGTGTGCCTTTTAGGTGGTTGAAATCTTTTTTTTTTTCCTCAAAGATTTATTTTTATTTATTTTTTGACATAGAGGAAGAGACAGACAGAGACAGAGAGAAAGGGGAGGGCCCAAAGCAGTCTCCATAGTTGACAGCATTAATTTTTCATATAGTTTTACTCCACAGGTGGGCGTGGGGCTACGCAGGGCAGGAACTGGGCCGGGAGCCTCCTGCATAGCCCCCGGCAAGAACTGAACTGGGGGCACACCCCAGCTCAGCATGTGGGTCCACCTGGGCCAGGGCTAGGATTCGATCTTTGGGCTCGGGGGCTGCAAAGCAAGTGTTTTACCCGCTGAGGCATCCCAGCTTCCCAGGTGGCATAAATCTTAATGAATGCTTTGCCCTCCCTCCACTGGGATGATCAACTTTCCCGGATCAAGAGGAGGCAGATACAAGCAGTGGCCTTGTAGCCTTTGACCTTGACTGGTTTTACAAAGTTATTTGTACGTTTTTCAAAACCAAAACCAAACTGGGTCTTCAACATTGTCCAAATTTCTTGCAAGGGAAGACCCTTAATACAGCTGAAAACATTTTGGGATTTACTCATTGAGAATTTTAATGTTATTTTTGTAATAATTTATCAACGTATTTACTTTTGCTCGCTTTCTTTAAGTCTTTTTTTTTTTTAATATTGTGCCTATTTGTCAAACTAGTCTCACATAAAAAATAAAATAAGAAGCTGACCAAGCATATAGGAAGCACACCCCAGTTCAGCATATAGGTCCACATAGGTCAGGGCCGGGATAAATCCTGAATCCCCAGGGCTACAAAGGGAGCATTTAACCAGCTGAGCCATCCCAGCTTCCCCTAGGGCCTAGGCTGGGGGTGGCGAACCTGTGGCACGCGTGCCCAAAGTGGCACGCAAAGCAGTTATTTCAGCATGCGGAATTATTGTTTTTTTGTTATAAAAACATCCTATGCCTCTTATAGACATAAAAATAATCGATACCTCTATCTCACTCCATGGGTTGGCACGCGAGTCGAGTGAGTATACTCTTATTTCATAAACTTTGGCACTCAATCGCCAAAAGGTTCGCCACCCCTGCCCTAGGCTATCTTAATAAAAGAGAAATAATGTCTTTGAGACACATGGTCATAAAGAAAGAAAATTAGGTGTTTTGGGCATAAAACACTAAAAGATAAATGTCCTGAAGCATAATCTTTCTCTCTTTCTTTCTCTCTTCTCTCTTTCTCTCTTTCTCTTTCTCTCTCTCTGTCTTCCTCCCTCCCACCCTCCCTCCTTCCCTCTCTCTCTTTCTTCTCTCTTTCTCTCTCTCTCTCTCTCTCTCTCTCTCTCTCTCTCTCTCTCTCTCTCTCTCTCTCTCTTTCTCTCTCTCTCTCTTTCTTTCTTTCTTTCTTTGTTTTCTATTTTATTAACATCTCCTGGAAGGTGTGTGTGGGTGTTTGTGGATAGGCATTGGTGGGTGTTAAAAAGGGTGTTAAAGTAACTAAACTTGGAGGCCATCAGACCTAAGTGGCTGTAGTGCCCTGGTAGCCTATGTAAGCCATAGTCACTGCACTTGAATCTGAGAAAATGAAACCTAAGAACAACCAGCCACAGATACCCAACTAGACTTACCCAAATAAGGCAATTTCTTAAGCTATAGCCAAAGAGTTTCCTTGCTTTGTTTCTGCATCTTTATTAAAAACCTTTCCCTGAGCTCCTATTGGAGGGGTGCTCCCCTAGTTTGTCTCTGCTAGATTCAGATCAACGTACGCTCACAGAAACCTTGAACATTTTCATGTGCTTCTACTTATCTTTCAACACGGAGGGTTAAATCATTTAGGAAAGCACCTACTTTAGTTTTTCATGTTCATCATCTGCCATTCACTCCCTTATTATGTCTAAAACGAAACTACCTTGTCATGTATACACTTTCCTCAACTGGTCCTCATCCCCATGAGACCACAGAAACCTCCTGTAGCTTTTCTTAGTTACATCATGCAACACTTTCCAGACAGAAAGGAAACTAATGCCTCTCATTCTATGTCCAGAAACTGTTGCATAGTTATATGGGTGTTACACTAAAGTGAATATTGATTTAACTCTTGCAGATTGCTGCTACAAAAATTATTTGTATAATGTAAGAACAATTTAAAATTTGTATAAGGGTTTCAAATTAATGAATTTAAATTATATACATACAATATTACCTGTATTCTAACTGATTCTATATAAACAAAAGTGTTTGTCAAATGATTATTTGCTACCAAAGGTATATCTCTGATAATACTATTTTAAAATAATACTTATAAAGTTGTGCTTTTATAGTGCTATGAATGTAAACTAAATTTTGAAATTTCACTATATGTTATTACTATTTATTCATTTATAACTATAAATGAGACTGTTTATTGTCAAATTATATATTTTAGGTATTTTTATATATAATACTTAGGTATAGATTCTAAATATCTGTAAATTTTAGAAATAAGCATAGCAATAAATTGACACATATGTAAAAAATATATATATAACAGTGAAAGCCCTATATATGTCAATATGTAATAATATAAGTGAAGAGTTTAAAAATCATTTTTAGGTGGATGAAAACTAGTCTCAGCTCATTTGTTTATAATTGTTCCCCATGCTTTTAGGAACTTTTCCATGGAGTCTTTCTCAATCTTTCTTACTTTGAATTAATTTCTCCATTTATTTCCTTTTTATGCTCTCTTTTTCTCCAATGTTTACTTTTAAAATATTCTATTTGGTATGATGGCTGGCTGTATAAGAAACTGTCTCCAGTACTAGACAATATTATTTATTTTTTCTCATCCACTGGTTGCACAGAATAAACAACTCTTTAAGTGGATCAAAGCAACATTCGAAACTTTTCTTCTTGGAACATTTCCAGAAAGATTTATAAATAATATAGTAAGAAAAGAAAAAGAGAGTGTCATAAACTTTCAAATTCTGTCTGAGAATTAATTTTTGGAGGCATTGAACCAGGCTAACATTTTAAAAATGTACTTGTGCCCTTTGTTAATAAAAATGAAACTAAAAGTAAGAGAGTAAAGTTAGAAATACAAAAGTTCAGCCATGAAACTATAAAACTGAAAAGGTTCACAGATTCAGATTTGGGTCTTCATAGACACTGAAAAATGTTAGAATGTGATAAACAGATCTCAGAGACTTCATTCCTTTGCAAAAAAATTTGTGAAGTTTGAATCAGAAGGAGGAAGACAGAAGGAGGGAAGCTGGGAGCTACAAAATGGTTAACCCCATGTTAACTGCTTGTTTGCCTTTTTGTATTTTTTTTTTCCCCCATATAATGCCTTTTCTCCTTTTTTTATCTAAGAAAAGTTGCATGCTTGCAGGGGTCTCCAAACTACGGCCTGCGGGCCAGATGAGGCCCGCAAGGCCCTCTCATCCGGCCTGTGGAAACCTTTTTATCTGAATAAAATAATATTAAATAAATAATTAAAAACAACATCTATGTTTTGATTCTTTTTTATTTGGACCTCGAGTGTGTAGTCGGCCCCCAAACTGCTGTTTGATAGTTAACGCAGCCCGCAGGCTGAAAAGTTTGGAGACCCCTGCGAGAGTTTAGACAACCAGAAATTCACCTTAATGCTGATACTTCATGAGTTTCTATATCTGTTCTGTTTTGCTGCATTCAAATTATTTTTTATCTTCTCTAAGAACCCATATATTTTATGCAACTTTATTGGTCTGGGATGTTATGATAATATTTTTTTGTACAGACAATACAATGTTGCTAGAAGCTGAGAGCATCTTAAAGGCTGAAAAGCTATCTTACTCATTAATGTAGTCTCTTTGATATGGATGTCATATTTAGTCATTTTGGGATAAATGGAATTCATTAGCAGTTCACTTTCACATCCCCTAAAAATATGGCCCCTGTAATATATTACTACTCTGCAGCAGATGTTGAATTTTAACACAGGCTTTCTAAAATCTTTACCAAATATTGAGGGGAAAATCACAGCACACAGGTATACTGATAATCAGCTTTACTGAGTAAGAATATTCAGTTTTTCAACAAGTTTAGGGAGTCCTTTACTTTGTGAACATCAGACTTATTGTGAGGGCAGGACTCATTGTGGTTTGGGGAAGATTCTACTACATAAAGCAATTTATTTTAAATTATTTGAAAACTGTCAAGTATACTACACATGAATGGCAAAGAAGTTATTTTAGTTAAATTCTCAATCTCTATTCAAATGAATTATCTTTCTTAAAGTTAACTTCAAGAAACTGGGTAGATGGGTTGTAGCAGACTGAATTTTTATCATCTTATGTGATATATCTTATTATCACTTGAGCTTTTCCAGCCTGAATTTTAATATCTCTCTAAGAATGATCTCTTTCTGTCAATTATAGGTGATTCACTCTTCCAGAATACATACATCTCATACTTGTAACTCTTGATGTAATTTCTAGTAGTTCTAAATAAACTCTAATGACCTAAAATTAAATTAGCATATGCCCAACCTTCAGATATGTGTTCCATTTATATTAATATTATTTTTAATAATACACAGGGTGATAGTTCAGATATCTTGATCATATGTATCATCTGTGTATAATCTCTAAAGAGAGTAGGAAAGTTTATCATTTTATCACAGCTTCAGCCAGATATTTTAACTGACTTTATCATTGTCTTCCTGTTTCCAGCGCATTGAAGTTTGCAAGCTTTTTTTTTTTTTCCTGTTGCTTCAGCTCTTGTCTTCTTTCTTTTATTAGTGTCTTCTTGGACAAGCAGCATTATGCTTTACAGAATCTAAACGTTATGTAAATATCATTTCTATTTTTCTCTGACATTCTACATTCTTCTGAGATATCTTTAAAATGTTTTTAGACTCAATCACCTGGGGCTGGAGACCTTTTGATGCCTCTTTAGGTGAGCTTAACCTTCCTCCAAGACAGGCCATCCTCACTCCATAAAGTGGAATTTTATGGGGCTGGCGTTTCTGCTGTTGACTGAGGAGATCAACACTATCTGCCAGTGAAAAGATAGACCTATTCACATCTTTAATAAGTTCTGCAAACAGAGTTGGTAATAGCAGAACTGGCCTTCTCTGCAGATGACTCAAGGGTATCAAAGGCTTCCATAATGAAGCTATTCTTCCCACTGACTTTATGATACTCTTCCACTCAGGCAGCAAATCCTTTTGCCAGCTCATTTTCCCTTAAGGTGTGTTTAGTTTTTACTGTATACATAATCAAACCAGCATATACCAAGATTTCCAAGGAAATTCAATTAGACTTGTGTCCAGAATTCAGACATCATCAGAGGACCATAGAAATGCCACAGAATTCACTGGAAAAACATTCTTGTCACCATCAGCAGGTCCTTTTTTGCACCAAAGGACACTGCCACTCTGCCTCTGACCAGGGGCTAACAGATTAGAGCTGCTTTCTGGAGCTCTGTCAGTGTTTTCTCCAAAACAAAGCAGTGTCTAGCACCATCAGGTAGACCTGATGAAGATGAAGGTAGACCATTAGGATGGCTGTGACACAGGACTTGTTTAATAAAGTCATGGTCTCTAGCTTTGATCTGGTCACTGCACAAGTAGAAAGAGTTATAATTCATACAGTACATTGAGGGAATGGGAAAAGCCAATTGTAGCCAGAGCACATGAGCTGTGACCACTCTAGGCCCCCACCCCCAACTTCTCCAGTCCAACAGGACACTTAGGGATTCAAAGCAGTGTCATGCCTTAACCAAACCTATAACTAAGAGTAAATAAACCTAAATTTCTAGTCTTAGTTGTGCCTCTTTAATAGCTTCATGACCTGGGTCTTCAAAATCATAACGAATATTTTTATTATTTTATTGCTAACTATATTAGGGGTGACATTGGTTGGTAAAAATTACATAGGTTCCAGGTGTCCAATTCTACATTATATCATCTATGTATTACATTATGTGCTCAACACCCAGTTTTCTTTCTGTCACCATATACTTATGACCCCTCCCTACTTCCCCATCCCCACTCCCTACTCCCCAACCCCCACTCCCCTTACCCTCAGGTAACCACTAAACTGTTGACAGTGTCCATGAGTTTTTGTTTCTTTTTACTTTCAGTTTTATAATCCACCTACAAGTGAAGTCATATGTTTCTTGTTTCTTTCCGTCTGATTTATCTCTCTTAATGAGATGGTTTCAAGGTCCATCCATTTTGTCACAAATGGCGTATTTCATCTTTTCTTATGGCTGAGTAGCATTCTATTGTGTAATGTACCACAAATTATTTATGCAGTCGTCTATCAAAGAACACTTTAGTTATTTCCATGACTTGGCCATCATAAACAGCTCTGCAATGATTATCAGGGTATGTAAATCTTTGCGAATTAAAATTTTCAAGTTTTTTTGGATAAATACCCAAAAGAGTGATTGCTGGGTCATATGGTAATTCTATTTCTAATTTTTGAGGACTCTTCATACTGCTTTCCATAGTCGTAACCAATATTTGATAAAAGCAATGCACAATATAAATTGTCTTATATAGTACCTTCTTTAAAACATGACTAGAGCACATGAGCTGTGACCACTCTAGGCCCCCACCCCCAACTTCTCCAGTCCAACAGGACACTTAGGGATTCAAAGCAGTGTCATGCCTTAACCAAACCTATAACTAAGAGTAAATAAACCTAAATTTCTAGTCTTGGTTGTGCCTCTTTAATAGCTTCATGACCTGGGTCTTCAAAATCATAACGAATATTTTTATTATTTTATTGCTAACTATATTAGGGGTGACATTGGTTGGTAAATTGGTTTTCCTGTTGCTTCATAAGATTGACCATTATCTTACTTGGCTTGGGCTGCTATATCAAAATCCTGTCAACTGGGTAGCTTAAACAGTAGATATTTATTTCTCATAATTCTGGTGAGTGGGAAGTCACATAATCTAGGTACTAACAAACTCAGTTCCTAGTGAAGGCCCTCTCCCTGGCTTAGAGACAGCCATTTTCCTCTTAGATTCTCTACTAATGAAGAGAAAGAGATAACTCTTTGATAATTCCCTTCATAGAAATACATTAATCCCATCATGAGATTGCCACCCTTATGACCCCATCTAAACTGAATTACCTCCATATACCATTGCACTGGGAGCTAGGGCTTCAACATGGATTTGAGAGGAGACAAACAATCAGTTTATACCATCTAATCTATGAGGTTATTCAATCTCTTTTAACTGATAAATTTAAGCTTAGACACATTAAATGGCTTATTCAAGGATATAAACTATTAAGATTTAGTTGGATTTTGAAATAAAATGACCTATCTCTACTTATAGTTGATTTTTGTTGTTTTGGGGGGGTTTCTTTTTACAAATCATTTTATGTTGCTTAATGATTTCACCCAACCTTTAAAACAAAGTATTTGTTAAACAATTTTTAAGGTCTATGTAACTCTACAATGCGCTAATCCAAGCTTGTTCATCCTGAGGCCTGATGGCTGCATGCAGCCCAGGACATCTTTGAATATGGCCCAACACTAATTTGTAAACTTTCTTGAAACATTATGAGATTTTTTGGCATTTTTTTTTTTTTTTTTTTAGCTCGTCAGCTATCTTTTGTGTATTTTATGTGTGTCCCAAGACAATTCTTCAAAATGGCCAAGGAAGCCAAAAGTTTGGACACTGCTGCTCTAATCCCATCAACATTCTTTTTGACACTTAATACCATAGCAAAGCAATTTCTTTTTTGTCACATGTGTTGTTCATCCATTTAGTTAAGCACGTAATGAAATTACTTCTGTGTGACAGGTACTAGTGCTAAAAAGAAAAAAAGCTCACAGTCTGATTAAGGAGACAAACAAGTTAACACACAATTACATGTTGCAAAAATGCTATAATAAAAGCTTTCCAAGCTCAGGGAGTACCTTTAACCAGCAGGGTTTGGAGGAGTGCAGATGGACCAAAAGTTCAATTAATATGATGAATTCCAGCTAAAGTGTGTTTTGAAAGATGAGTAGGAATTAGGAAATTTTTGATGATGTGAACAACAATAAAATATTTTTTTTAAAGATAAAGTAGAGAATTCATGTAAAAGTAGAGAAAAATAACACTGTGCTATGGGAAATTGGAGACTTTGTGGTTTAAGAATTGGGCATGGTAATGGAAGTGATAATATATCATCTGAACAGATTTTTAAAAATTGCACATTTTCCTACAGAATTATGTGTTTCCTCCAGGTTACAATGAGGAACCCTGAAATCTCTCAAGAAAGAGAAGACAATCAAATTTGATTCAAGAAATGCATTTAAAATGGAGAATGGATTGTGAGAGAAAGAGGGTTGTGAAATTAGAAAAACAAAATTCAGTAAGAAACTGTCTAATCATGTACATTGAGGAAAAAAGACTGACGTAGGACTAGAATGCTCTGCAGAGTCATAAGAGAGGCAAAAATCAACAGGATTTATGAGCAGTTGGATTTATCCGTGAGGAAAACTAGAAGATCAAAGATGATTCCAAAGTTTCTGACTTGAGCAACTTTGTTGATGCTCATGCCATAATCTAAAAAAAGGAAAATGGGAGAATGATTAGGAATTTGTGTTTGTTTGGGGGTGAGAAGAGGGAGTTGAAGTATCATGGAGAATTTTAAAACAGAAATCCAATTCTTGAAGAAAATTGGCTCTGAAGACTAAGTGTTGCTTAAAGGGTATGGTTTAGATAATTTAAGAAAAGTGTGTAGAATAAGAGTCAAAAGAGAGAAATCTCAACATGTAAGAAATTAAAAGATAATTAAATGCTTACAAAAAAGTTAAGAAGCACTAACTTTTGATAAGAACTGTTCACATATTTTCTCTACTTTGCTTATTCACTCTGTAACTGAAAAAATGAACTTGTGGTTTCTGCTCTGATTTTTCCAACTGAACTTGTTCTTGTAAATGATCTTCATTGTTAAGTTGAATGTGCTCTTCCAAGTCTTAATGTTATTTGACATTTCAGCAACATTTCAGTGGTGGTCTCACCCTTATTCCAGAAATTTCTCTTCTTGCCTTTCATAACCCCCCCAGTCTTCTGGGAGTTCTTCCTAATTCTTTAGCTGACTCTCTAGTCTCTTTAAGTTTGTTCAGGCTCTAGGGTGACCAGATTTTAACATTGGTAAAGCAGGACATCATTGACCGGGGGTGGCGGGGAGGGGGTAGGAGGTTCTTGATGAAAAATTTGGTCTATCTCCTGCTGTTTCCTAGCTTGTCGTGCATTCTTTCCAAAAATCGGGACTTTTTTAAAACACCGCCGGACAAATTGTTAAAAATCGGGACTATCCCGCCAAAAGCGGGACGTCTGGTCACCCCATCAATGACAGACCAGCTTCTCTTTGTAAATTCTCTCCACAGCTTGTCATGGATTTGAAAAAAATATCTCCATACCAGTGACACTCAAATTTGAGTTTGAACCTAAACTTCTCTTAAGAGCTCCAGATCTACAATGGATAACTATTTACTTATCTCTACTTGGTTATTTATTAAGCATCTACAATTTCATATTTTATTATACATGCCTTTTGTTATTGATATTTCCTTTTACCTCATAACTGATAAAGATTATTATTTCTACCTCCAGAACATATCTCAAATATGTTCACATTTTTGTTTATCTTGCCACCATATGTTTAATCCAAAAAATATTTCCACACTTACCTGGACTTCTGTAAGAGTTTCCTATTCATATTCTAATTTATCCATTTGCTTTCCTGGTGGTTTATTTTCAATTAGTGGACAGAGTGATTCTTTAAAATGCAAATTTAATCATACCTCTACACTGCTTAAATCTATAAATGACTTCCTTTAACTAAGGATAAAATTCAAAATCTTGGTGGTGTTTACAAGGCTTTGCATGATTTTACTTTTTTCGTATTTTTTTAGCCTCATTTCATCATTTTATACCTCTTGACCTGCATGTAATGTATTTCTCAAAAATTTTTCTTTTTTTACTGTTTTTGACAGAGGCAGAGAGAGACAGAGACAGTGAGAAGAGGGAAGGCCCAGTGCAGTCTCCATAGTTGTGCGTCATCAGTTTTCAACATGGTTTCTTTTCACGCAGGTGGGCAGGGGCTGCGCAGGGTGGCTGGGCTGCGAGCCTCTTGCATGGGAGGCAGGTCCCTCAGGCCAGGGTCCAAACCAGTGAGAAGGAACCAAACCAAACAGGGGGCCTCCCACATGGGAAGCACACCGCAGTTCAGCATATGGGTTTACACAGGTCAGAATTGATTCTTGGTCCCCAGGGCTGCAAAGTGAGTGCTTAACCTGCTGAGCCATCTGGCTTCCCCTCCAAACTTTTTCATTCTTAGCGCTCATCTGCCTGAAATGCTCTCCATCGGCTACTAATACACTGTTCTCATGGTTAGCACCATGGACATCAGTTGCCAGCTTGTTAGAAATGTAATCTCAGCACATAATGAATAATGCAACTTGGAGGTTGGGGTGTGGGAGGTGGCTGCTGGGTTTCTGACTTGAGCAAACAGACCTGCATCTTCTTTCCCCTACACACTTAAATCTGAGTTCCCACAATAGAAAAAAAACAAACAAAAAAAACTTTTTCAGAAAGGTCTTTTTAAATTTCCTAATGTGATTCTCAAATTAGAGCAGCATTAAAATTGTCTGGAGAGTTTAGTAAGTCACAAATTGCTGTGCCCCACTGCCCAGAAGTTCTCATTCCGTAGGACTGGTGTGGAGGGCTGAAATTTACGTTTCTAAATAGGTTCTATGTGATGCTAATGCTGCAGGTTCAGGGACCACACTTTAAGGAGTCATTGCTTCAGAAGTAATCAGCCTTAGCTGCACGGTATATCACCTGAACGCATTTTTTAAAACTCTGCTACCCTTACCACACCTTAAGCCAGGGGTGTCAAACTGGCGTCCCAAGGGCCACACGCGGCCCCCCCGACGTAATTTTTTGTGGCCCATGATGCTCTGAAATAAAATGAAAATAGAAAACATTGTTATGTAGAATATAGCACTTAGGGGAGATCGAGGTAATACCATACACACAATTCCCTCATTAATCCTTTAACTACTGAAGATGAGTATGCACGTAGCCCAGTGCCTTTTCTGGGGGCCTGTGGGCGTGTATAAACGCTCTGACTATGATGTGGCCCGCGTGAATCTTGCCTGTTGCACCAAATGGCCCCTGTTTTAATTGAGTTTGACACCCCTGCCTTAAGCCAATGGGACCTTTCTGCGATTCCTTAAATTTATGTACCGTAGGCATTTTGTTTTCAGCTTCTTTAAATTTCCACAGAACCTAGAATTAATATACTCATCTCCGATTGCTGATATCTTAAAGTAAAACACCTTATGTTTTATATTTTCCTTGTCTCTTATCTCTGTTGAAATCTAAACTCCATAGAGTTATTTTGTGATTTAGAAACTTTCTTTACATTCTGGTAAAACTGGTGATGTATTGAACTTTTTGTATGTTTTAGTAACACCAAAGCTTAATGTATTTTATTAGGAGGAGGGAAGTGTTACAGGATTGGTCTGTCAAACCAGTATTTTAAATACCATACTGCTAAGCTTAACATTTCACAAGAAAATTTCAGTAGAAACCTAAGGGGGAAAAGTTGTTAGAATTTTTCAATACATAAATTTAAGGTAGATGATCTTTTAGTCCAGATTAGTAAAAGAAAAGAATGAAGACAAAAAGGGGTACTATTAGACTCCAATATACATCTAAACTTTGGGCTTCCTTGGGCCTCGTTGGAAGAAGCAGCATTGTCTTGGGCCATACATAAAATACTAACAATAGCTAATGAGCTAAGAAAAAAAAAAAAATCTTATTGTTTTAAGAAAGCTTATGAATTTGTGTTGAACCACATTCAAAGCCCAGTTTAGACAGGCTTTGATGAGCATGTTTGTAATCTCAGTTTTTATATTCAATTTCAGATGCTCTGAAACATTATCGCTCCTGATTCTCATATTCTAGGCCCCAGAATTTTCTTTTTCCTTGTGTTGATAAGTTGTCCTTCAGATAAGAAAAAATACATTTGCCAATATATTATATGTGTGGTAATATAGTCATTTCCCTTGAACTGCCTATTTAGAGTTTTGCTTTAGATACGTTGATTGAGCAGATGGCTTCTCATCCTTTATTCTTTTGATCTGAGTGTGTGGGAGTGGGGTGTGTTTTTATTTCCCCTATTTCTCCACATAATACACTGTTTTATGTGGAACCCAATGCTTGGAGAAGAGTAAGAATTTATATGAAGGGAAGTTCTGCAATGAAAATAGTAGATTCATGGGTTGAGTGTGATTGTTGAACCCATTAATATGGGAAAAAATAACAGATGCTTGAATTAAAAAAAAAAAAAAAAGATTCCAGAGAATGAAGTACATACTGCTATATTTAATGTAACTGTTTCAACATTTGTTCTTCCCAAACTTCCCTTTAAACATGCATAAAAATATATATAGGATGTTAATTAACATGTGTACGTACACACATGCTCAGAATTTTTTGTTTTTAAAGCTCTTTACATACATAAACCTAGGAGAGTGTTTTTCTTCTATGAGTATGATTCAATACACACTATTATATAATCATATAATTAAATTAACTTGACTCCAGTGTGTTCGGTATAATCTCATTACTTTAATGTAAAAAATTCAGTTAAATACATACACAATTTCTATATATGTTTCAAGAAGTTAAGGAGGTAAGAATAAATCTTAAGTAAAAATTTACATTTGAACAATACTTTATCCAGAAATGAGTGGAATGCCAGAAACATAAATCAAAAGATTTGTAATAGAACAGTTTTGTTTTTCATTGCTATATAAAGGAGTTTGTTTTACAAGCAAAGTAACAAATGGCTTAAAACAATCTTTTTGTTGCTAGTCTCTTAGATACCTAAATGGATCTTATATTTTTTTTTAGGTTTAAATATAAACTGAAACATTATAAAGATTCTTAGTGAAATAGAATGTGATTCATCACAAAAATTAAAATTTATCTTTTCTACTAGAAATTCTTTACATTGTGTACAACAGATATTAATTTATCTTTTAGATTCTCTGCCTTTCTTTTAATTCTTGCCTTAACAACCTAGATGCGTGAATTAATCTCTTTAAAAGTATACTCCTGGGGATGCCGGGATAGCTCAGCAGTTGGGGGCTTGCCTTGCAGTAGCATGGTCCAGGGTTCAATTTCCAGGCCCAGCCCATGCAAACCCTTTATGCTGGCTGCACTGTGGCAGGTAGCTATCAAGATGGCACAGGAACAAAAGTTCAAGCCTTCTATGTTACAGGCCCCTGATTCCGTTCCGGCCCTGCTGGGCCCCACATCTACCTGTGTGGAATGAAACTGTGTCACAACTAATGATGGACAGCTATGGAGACTGCTCTAGGCCCTTCTCCCTTGTCTCTTTCTTTCACCTTCTCCCATATAAATACTACTTAAATATTTTAATATATATATATATCCTTAAATATATTCTTAGATTATATCTTATTATTCCCTGATTCTTATTTTATTTTTAAATATTTTAAATTACTTCTCTCTGTTAATATAAGGTGATGGTTCTGATAAATAAATAATGAATCATGCATAATAAAAAATAGATTAAAAAATTTGATTCAAATGTTACAAGAATCTTGCCAAGCAGTGTGTATGAAATAGTAAATAGTATTTAAAAAGGAACTTGGAACTGAACTTTCAGAAGACTGAGTGACACTCCTTTTCTAAAGACTCAATGGCTATGTGACTGTGGGCAAGAGATGTCTCTGGAGACTTCTCAAGTTTCCCCACTTATATAATGATGCACGTTCCTTTGAGTGTCAGACATTCAGGAACAGGATATTTGTGTTTGTGTGTATTGGGATATTTGTGTTTGTATGTATGTGTATATTATTGAAGTGAGGGTAAGGATGTTATTGAGCTATATGAAATTAAAAAAAAAAGATGTAGGATTGAATACCAACCTATGAACTGTAGTATTATTTTATATGCAATTTGTGTGTGTGTGTTGGAATGGGAGTAAGGTTAGTTTAAACCAAAGATTATCATGATCACGATGGAGGAAAATATATTAAGAAACCACTGTAAAGCAAGTGGCTTTTTGGCCTAAATAAAGGCTCTAGTTAAGGAAATTGAGGGTTTATTGATTTCCCCCACAAAAATTGGTCCATGATATTTTTCTTTTCTCTTAAAACTCTGTGTCAAAAGTGAAGCTTTAATTTTACTGGAGATGTTAAGCTGTTCATGAAAAACCAAAAGCATAAATGCTATAGAAACTATATGGGATTAAATTTTAAAATCAAGTGGATAAAGGTATGAAAAACTTAGCAAGAAATATATTAATTGTAGACAGAATACAAATTTTCAACAAATCAAAATTAGAAGAGTAAGAATACCCATATATGAGTGATATTTTATCTATGAATAGCACAATCTTACATTTGATGGTTTTATATCTTCATGTTGATACATTAAAAAGAAAAAAAATTTAATTCCACAGTGCCACAGTACGATTTATATGGTTAGACAATTTATTTTCCCATTTTTCAGTTCTGAACATTTAGGTTCTTTTCATTTAGGTTCTTTTGACACTTGAAGTATTATGTGTAACTTTTATAATCATGTGTACACATATTTTAGGGATGGAGGGAAGAGGGGTAGAGGAGGGGAGAGGAGAGGAGAGGAGTGGGGAGGGGGGAGGGGAGGGGAGAGGAGAAGAGGAGAGCAGAGGAGAGGGGAGGGCAAAGAGAAAGAGAACACATTTCTCTGTTTGGATATTCAGTGTATACTAGCCCCGGTAAAGCCTTACAGCAAGCTTGTCCAACACACAGCCCGTAGGCCACATGCAGCCCAGAGTGACTTTGAATGTGTCCCAGCACAAATTTGTAAACTTCCTTAAAACATGAGATCTTTTTGCAATTTTTTTTTTTTTTAGCTCATCAACTATCCTTAGTGTTAGTGTATTTTCTGTGTGGCCCAAGACATTTTTTCTTCCAATGTGGCCCAGGGAAGCCTAAAAATTGTGCACCCCTGCAGTAAAGAAATAAAATCTTGCAGGTAATTTACATTAGAGGTCTTGTAAAGGGAATTATACATGTAGCAACTGTTCTACGTTCACTGACTTTCTCATTTTCTATTTTTATTTGAAAGTATTGCTATTATTCATGATTATCGTAACCAACCTGCAAATAATCAACTGAAAGATTTATTTGAATACTTTAAGTGACAAAATATAAACTTTTATTTATTTATTTATTTATTTAGGTCAGAAATTGTCTGGTGAAATGTTTTTAGGAAAACACATCCTTGGTAGACATTCTGGTGATTGAGGTGTGTTACTGTATCTTGGTGAGACTTCTGTGATCCATTCAAAACAAATGTACAGAGCTCATCCTGCTGTTGTTAGAAAGGGACTTTTATTTTTCTCCTTGCTAAAAAATTTCACAGTGTGACACACCCACCTCTCTTATACATATTCAAAATAAGCACTGTCTTTCTTTTTAGAGATTCCCAATAAAAGTATTGAGTATGCATAGATCGATAAGGCTGTCAAAGACACTTTAAGTTGAAATCTTATTTGCAGGCTCATTAAAGTCCACAAAGAGACAGGTCCTGGTCACTGCTGATTTGTCAGCTGATAAGCTCAGAATGAAACAGGCACTTGAATGCTTTCCTGTCCAAGAATACTCAATTTGTCTCTAAGACTTGTCTCAGCCTGAATAACACACTTTTAAATCCACTAGACTTCAAATGTAACATAATGACTGCAAAGAAATTCAGTTATGTGAGTTTACATTTTTTTGTTTCCTTCAGCCACTGATAAAAATTGAATTAAAAAAATGTTGGGGACATGTCAAGTACCGATCAACATACCACGTGAAGATCTAAATCAAGTTAAGGTACTGACTGATTGAAGCAGACATGCCTTGTGTAATTATTTGGGTTTGTCTGTTTTTCATCTGCTTCAGTGGGTATTCATTCTGATATCTACCCATCTTTGAATGTTATTTTTAATAAAATGTATTATATTAGGCAGAATGTATTTTAGAGGCATAAACAAAACAATTTATGATAGAATATACAGAAAAATCCACTTGTAATTATTCTTAAAATTAGCATGTAATGGTTTTTTATTCCTTAACTATTCTCTACTTTGGGGTCCTCAATCAGTATATTAAAAAAATCATAGCTTAATCTTACAATGATGACTGAAAAATGAATAAATACAAATGAAGTTTTAATTCAGTGAGATCATAGATTTATAGTTTATTATAGCATGCCAAGCACTCCTACATTCAAAGCCTTGAGAATCCAGTAGATTATCAGATAATTGCTTGTTTTTATACACAGCAAAATCTTTATTCAAATGCTTTTTCAAATATTAGCATCCAAATAAATAAATATGAAAATAAGAAAACTGATTTTTCTCTCCTATGAGAAATTTATTAATACAGTAATTTTGAATGTTATTGATGTCAAAAAGGAAAAATAATTTAAATTATTTCTCTCCTGATCAAATGGGAGTTAAAATTAAATTATGTCTCTCCTGATCAAATGGAAGTTGAAATTATTTGTGAGGTTGAAGCACTAAAACCTTATTTATTGAATCCAGAGCTGACAGGTATTTCAAATTAACACTTTTTTCTGAGGATATTAATCAACTGCAGATATAAAGCAATGGATGGATATTCAGAAAGGGTATTGTTTTTTGCTATATCATGAAGAAAAATTACTCCTGACATTTTTGTTTGTTTTTGACAGAATTAGGGGGTTCATTCCAGAGTACCATTTTGAGATGTCACATAGGTAGACAAGCTTTCACAGTTCTTGACCTATAATTATAAAGGAAAAATAAAAAAGCAATGTGATTTTCAAGTATCAACCTAAGAGAGAAATTTCTGGGTCTGTTGAAATTTAGGTTTGTTTTATCTCTTAAACATTAAAATCATAATTAAAGAGCAGTCAAGCCTAAAGTAGAAAAAGTAAAATTTGTGTTCTGAACAATCTAGTTAAATTTTTGCCTTCCTAAAATTAACACCCATGCATTCATAAGGCCTTGTTTGCTTGTCTATTTTTGAATACATCAGTTTTGAAAATTCCTTCAATGGAAGAACACTGGACACTGCATATTGAGCAACACACTATTTCTGCTCTGAATAAACTTGTAAAATAATGTGATTAGCATGTTTTGCTAATAATTTAAACAATAATTTAAAGAAAAATGCAGAATATGGTATCCTTGAGAGAGATACAAATGTAGATGGACAATGCATTTCATTTATGCAACACCAATTTCCCATAGACTACATTGCAAATATGCTAACTCTGGGGATAAGAAAAATCTTTATAGGCAAATCAAATTTAAGAGAGTAACTAAAAGATTGATAGTTGCAATTTCCAGTGATGGATAAAGAAAAGGAAGTATACTCTGGGGCAATAAAATTGTTATGACATAATGTGCTTAATGGTAAATTTAGGTGTGTTCAGGTGGTAAAGAATAATGTAATTGAGAATAAGCAGTGATACTTCAGAAGTAGATTAATCTGGAAGCAAAAGTTTATCACAGGTGGGATAGACTGTGGTGGTTATTATCCCTTAGTGCCAGGCTACCAATTTTATACTGTGCTCTGTGATATTGGGGATGGTAATCTATAAACTCAATTTCTATCATTTTTTTTTTTTTTACTGTCTGGGAAGCAA
>PVKE010004644.1:0-63377 GCA_004027555.1 Craseonycteris thonglongyai
GCCCTCAGGACGCCCCCGGCCCCGGGGCCGCGCGCACCCCTGGCAGTGCCCTCAGGACGCCCCCGGCCCCGGGGCCGCGCGCACCCCTGGCAGTGCCCTCAGGACGCCCCCGGCCCCGGGGCCGCGCGCACCCCTGGCAGTGCCCTCAGGACGCCCCCGGCCCCGGGGCCGCGCGCACCCCTGGCAGTGCCCCACGCTGGGGAAGCACAGCTGGACGTCCGGAGCCGGGGGCAGCGTGTACAGGAAGCAGCAGCGCTCGTCCCGCTTGGAGGCGCTGGGAAGGGATGGAGAGCCCCAGTGAGCCCCGCCGGCCAGCAGCAGAGCCGCCCCGCCCCAGCCCAAGCTTTGCCCCTCACCTGACACCACAGATGGAGGCGGCTGAGAAGGCCCAGCTGGAGGAAACGTCCTGTGAGAAGAAAGAGCGTCAGAGGAGGGCGCCAGGGAGCAGAAGGGTCTGGGGATGGAAAAAAGGCTCAAGAGAAGGGGTGCTTGGCGGTGAGTGTGGTGACTTCACCTGGGTCTCAGGCTCCAGCAGGCTCAGGTTCACTGAGCTGACTGGGTTCAGACCCTGCACCTCCAGCCTCGCAGGCAGCAGCACTTGGTTCATCTCCAGGACCAGCACCTACAGATGACAAAGAGGTGTTAAGGGGCATAGGTCAGAAGGGGCCGACCTCTCTCCCAGGCCCCCCACCCAGGGGGGCCTCACCAAGTAGTGGTCTCCTTGGGGACTGGCCATTCTCAGCAGCTGGCAGGACTGTAGCAAGAAGTGAAGCCAGAAGTGGGCACGGCGTGGGGGTCCTCCTAGGGGCTCTGGCGTGGGTCTGAAGTGCTGGTACAGCAGGAAGGTTTCCATCACGGACACCAGGTACCTGCAGGCACAGCCTTGTGCTCAACTCGCCCAGCTACCAGCTAGCACTGCCAGGGAGAGTGGGCTGAGCATGGGCATTGGGTGTCATGGGCGCGGTTTGGATGGGCTCAGGCTAGAATGCCGGTGGACACAGGTGCAGGAGCTGCCTGCCCACGCTAGGCCCGGACTGCAGTGGGAGCCACCTACCATATGGGGGCATTGAGCTTGTACAGCTGCTCTGCAGCCAGTGCCACCTGGGTGGGGTCATTAACGAGGATCTGAGCTCCCAGGTAGAAGCCTACATCCCAGTAATACTGCATCTTCTCCACGCAGCCTTTTCGGGCCAGCAGACAGCCCAACTTCATGCCTGGGAGAGAGGGGCATGGGCCCTGGTCAGTGTGGTTGCAGGTGGGGACAGAGCCCGGGTGTGGGCCACAATGTTCCTATAGGCAGGAACATAGATAGGGGTGAAAATGTAGGTAGAGCATGATCTCAGGTGCAGATAGGAGCTCAGGCACCGGTGAGGGTTCGAGAACAGGTGTACGTGAAAGGAACACAGGTGTGAGCTTAGGAACACTTGTGGGCTTAAGGGCTGTTGAGGGTCCAGGACAGGTATGAGGACACAGGGGTGGGTTCAGGCAGAAGAGGCCCAAAAGGAGATGAGCTCAGTCCCAGCTCTAGCCCAGTGCTCTCTCTACCTGCCTTGAGAGCCCACTCGGGGGCAGGGGGTGCAGGATTGATGCTCACCAATGAGCCGGAGCTGGTCAGAGTCCTCAAAGTGCTGCCCTGCAGCAATGAGGAGCACAGCGGCATTGATGCCGGAGTGGAGGCTGGGCTCAACATCAAAAGCCTTCCGATACCTGGTGAGCAGGGGGAGGGATACAGGGCTACCCTGATGCGCACAGCCCCCCCCCCCCTCCCCAGCCCACTGTCTGCTTGCTTGCGGCCCTTACCAGTGATAGGCCTGCTCCCGGTGCCTGGCATCCTGGAAGCCAGAGCTGAGGAACATGTCCTTATAGATACGGCCACACATGCAGTACAGGTCAGGGGCCACAGAGCCCTCACACTGCACCAGTGGTAGCAGCACCGCCAGCGCCCTCTCCCGATCCCCAGGCCTGTTCCTCCTAGGAGAAAGGATGGGCTGGGGACCTGCCTGCTGGCCCTGCTGCTTTCTGTCAGGGGCCTCCAGATGCTGAACAACAGCAGGGGCCTGACAGTGACCCTGGTCAGCACTGGCCTTTCTAGAGGAAGTGATCCCAGATCAAAGTGATTCCTAGTTGCAGTGACTCTGAGGAGAGGTGACCTTGGACAGCTGTGACCTCTCCAAGGGCAGTACCACCACCCCACCCCACCCTGGGCAGTAGTAACAGAACAAACGGACCATCTGACACCAGAGTGACCCTAGTCAGCAAATTCCCTGAACAGCACTGATGCCAGACAGCAATGATCTTGTACAGCAGGGACGCTTGTTGCCACGTGGCCACGGCCTGAGCCCTGCTCTGCCACTCACCGGTTGAGGGCAAATGTATAGTGGAAGCAGACGTTGTGCTGCTCGGCCACATCACAGGTGGGCAAGGCCTGCAGGGTCTCCACCAGCTCAATGATGGCTGAGTAGTCCTGCATGAGGGAACAGCGAGCACCTACAGGATGGCCTCTGCTGGGGTCCCCTTGGTCCCCAGACCCTGAGGAAAACCTTGAGCTGGGGTCCTCTCGCAGGTAGTGCAGATACCATACGAAGAACCCACTGTGTGCCCCAACCTCACCACTGCCCTGCGAGACAGTGACATCACCATCCCATACAAATGGACCCAGAGACATCGGGTAATTTGAGCAGCAGAGCCAGGAGCTGAACTTGGGGTTGTCTACAGCCCCGGCTGCCTCTCTGAGCACACCTGCACATCGCGGTAGGAGAGCAGCAGGTTTATGATGATGTCGGGGCTCAGCAGCTCCACGCTGTCCAGTCTCCGCTGCAGGCGAGCCAGCTCCTGCCGCAGCTGCTGCCCACTGAAGCGCTCCCTGGCCTGCCGGATGTCCTGCCGAATGGTCTCCCGAAAATAGCCACTAGTGCCCCCAGCCCGGGAAATAGGGGAAAGGATTGGAGGGGCCTGTCCCTCAGCCCAGCCCACTGCACCCTCTCCAGTCTCCTCCTGGTGTACCCTCTCTGTGGGTCCCCCTTACCAAGAATCTGTGGGTGTGGCCTCCAGTAGGCGGGCAAGCCGGCCCACCAGGGGTGTGAGCAGGCCCTCGGTGCCCACCCTGGCCTGCACTAGCCCATCAGCCAGGCCCCTCAGGAGGCCTGCATCACCACACAGCACCCGACCAGTGGCTGTCACCACGTAGGGGATCAGCGTGTAGCTGCCGACGCAATCCTGGTGGGAGGGAGGCAGGAATCAGAAGAGGTCAGAGGTCAGCACCAGGTTAGAGAGGGGCCCTGAGGGGTCAGAGGTCAGCACCAGTGGGGACTAGAATAGCAGGAAGTGGGCACACTTCAGGAAGGGAGACAATAGGGAACACAGAGTCACACAGAGATCATGGGAAACTGGGGAGACCAGGGATAACAGAAGAGGTCAGGAAAGATGGGGGGTTCAGAGGTCATAATGGATGTCAAAGGGCACATTAGAGTAAGGGGTGGATTATCCTCACCGAGTTCTTCTGGAAAATGTCCTCCTGTGGGAACAGACAGATACTGGCATTCTGGGTGGGCGCCACCCCATCCTGTGCCCGCCCCCACCAGCCACCTGGCCACCTACCCGCAGGGCCTGAAGGTCAGGAAGGTCATCCTGGGAGCAGAGTAGCACATTGTTGGTCATGCTGAAGCTCTCACGCACACCAAGATGGTAGAACAGGGAGGGCTGTGCCAGGGAGCTGCTCACCTCCAGCACCACCACATCTATGGGCACACGGGTGGAGGCCCTAAGCCCTGAAGCCCCAGCATGATGGGGCAGGTGGCTGGGGAGCCAGCTTTATTTTTTATTATTATTATTTTTTTAAGATTTATTTTATTGTTTTTGGACACACAGAGAGACAGGCAGAGACCGAGAGAGAAGCAGAGGGCCCAGAGCAGTCTCCATAGTTGTACATCATTCGTTTTTCAACAGAGTTTCATTCCACACAGGTGGGTGCTACGCAGGGTGGGAACCTGGCCAGGGGCCTCCTGCATGGGAAGCATGCCCCTGCAAGCTGAGGGCTGAACCAGGGGCCTCCTACATGGAAGCTCGCAGGGCAGGAACCAAACTGGGGGGCCCCACACATGGGAAGCACATGAGGATCCATCTTGATTCCTCCTGCCTTTCCATGTGACTCCAGCAAGATCTAATTTTGCTCCTGGCCTCAGTTTACCCCTGTTAGGGTCTTTCTGGCTCTTACACAGTGCTGTTTATGGTGTTGCAAGCGAGGAGTTGGGCTCAATGGGTTAAGACCTTCATCCTGCTGTTCAGAGCCTGTGGGCACCGGGCATGACAGAAAGGAAGCTGTGCCCCAGCCCAGAGCCTGTTCTAGGCCATTTGAGAGGCAAGAGTTGGGCAAACACGTAAAGACACTTCCCTAGGTCCTCAACCCAGCCTCTGGAAAGGGGACAGCACCAGCAGTGTGTGTAGATAACGCTGTGCTGTATGTGTGCCTCTCTGTGTGTGCGTATAGCTTACTGTGACTGGAGTTCTGTATATGACAGGGTCTGTGTGGACCTGTGTATTGACATATATGTGATTTGTGAGTCTATTACTGTGTGTGTCTGTATCCTCGAGGGCGAGTCAGCCTTCATTTTTAAGTTGCGATTTTATGGACATCCGGCGAACACGGTGCCCTTAGATAAACAAGTAAGTATCCAGGCGGGATGTCAGGGTTGGCGGAAGGGAGGGGTGACCCGCGGGAGTCGCCGCCAACCAACCCCGTCCCAGCCCGGCCCACGGCCTCGGGGCTACTAGGGCCTCCTAACCGAAGCTCAGTCGCCCAGAATCCGGTCGGTCGGGTCGCCTCGCTTCCCTTCCTGCGTCTCTAGCCCGATCCGCATAAGCAGTACGCGAGGGCTCCCGAAGGCCAGTCCCACGGTGTAGCCCTTTCCTGGTCCAAGCGCCACCTCCCAGGGTCCGCCCTCACAAACGGCGCGAAACCGTGCGGAGGCCGAGCGCTGCAGCCCCACTCCCGAGACGCTAAGGCCCAGCCCGAGCCACGTTCCCCAGGCACCGTGCCGGCTCCAGACTGCGGGGTCCCAGCCGGGAGCCGGGGCTGCGGCTGGATCCGCTAAGCCCCGGCCCACGCCCCGCAGAGCAGCAGATGCCGGAGTTGCACTTCCGTCGGGATCCCGCCTCAGCTCACCCTCCGCCCTCCTAGACCTTGCACCCCTGCCGGCCCCGGCCGCGGCGCCGACCGCACCCCTCCGGCCGCCGAGGCCCTAAGCCGGCCGGCGCTCACCCGCGTTGTAGAAGGAATCCAGCGCCGCCGTGTCTCCCAGCGCCAGCGTCCCGAAGGGCAGGCTTTGCAGCCGCGGCCGCGGCCCGGGGAGCTGCGCGCAGGCCTCGCGCAGGCAGCGGAGGGGCAGCGGCTCCGCTTGGGCTCCCGCCTCCCGCCCCAGCCCGGGCTGCGGCTCCCGGGTCAGCACGTAGACCACGCTGAGCGGCCGGCTTCGCGCGCTGCCCCGGCCCGGGGGAGCCGCGGTCCACCGGCCTCGGCTCAGCGCCTCGGCCAGCGGGTCCTGCCAGCAGCTGCCAGCGCACTCCAGGGCCTCGGGCCGCGGGCACAGCCCCGCCATGCGGGGGCGCTCGGGCGTCGGGCGCCCGGCTCCGGGCACCCGAGGCGGGGCAGGAGCCAGGGGCGGCGGAGCCAGGGATCGCAAGACCTGGAATCTCTTACGGGGTCTGCAGATCCGTCCGGTCCCCGGAATCCCAGCTCTGACTTGGAATGCCCTGAGGATCTGAAAGCGGGAATTTGGTCCTGGGAATATGGCACATCCAGGGGTCCGCAGCCCAGTCACTGGGGAGATCCCAGGAATCCGGAGCGGAACGTCTGCCCTCCTCTCTCCTGCCCTCACATGTGGGCCAGGCCCAGCCCTTACACCGCCGACCGGGAAAGCTCCACCCGCGGCCCTAGGGCAGCACCACTCCCCAGCGGCCTGAGACTCGACTTCTCCCCGCCTTCCTCTCCCGCTGGATCCTGAGTCCAGCAGCTTCCGGAACAGCCTGTGCCCCAGCGCACGCCCTCCGCTGTGGACTGCTCACAGCAGGAGTTCATAAAATGTGTGCCCAGGCCAGCGCTAGGGAAGAAGCTGAATTGCAGGCCCTGCCCTGCAGCATCTGTCGAATGAATGGATCTCCAGAGACATTTGTGTAGAGCAGGGTGAAGAGTGAGTTCTCCAGGGAGGGACTGGGATAGGGGAAGTCTCCACCTGCCAGGAGATCATCAGCCCTAGTGTGGGACTTGGCATCTGAGCCCCCAACTTTGCCCTCTTGCCTGAGGGCTGCTTTCCCCAGAATCCAATCTGCTAACCTGTGACCTCCACCCAGAACAGGCCAGGGGACCTAAGAGTCCCCACACAAACATTTCTCTACCTACCTGAAAGAGAACCCCAGAACCCTAGCCCTTGGGCCACAGCAGCTCCAAATTCCCAAGAATCCCTAACGTTTTAGTGTGAATAAGTGTTGCAGCAATGTGGTATAAACGCCAGTGGCCTCTAAAATCAGGAACTGGGAACTTAGAGAGACTGAGTCATTTGTTCAAGATCACTCAGCCACATGACAGAGCAGGATGCCAGCCCAGGACTCCGCATCAGATTGCAGATACTCAAATCAGATTCTTAACTACTTACTGTTCTGCCACTTTCTAGAATGTGGCTCTGTCAAATTAACTACTAGATAAATGCTAGATCAATAATGGCTGTTTCACTATCCTGTGGCCCCAAGGAAGAAATATGTACCTTTCTTGGTTTGACCCTGAGTTCAAACCAGTCCCCTACTGGAACGGGCGAGAAGTAGCAGAGGGTGAGAACATGGCTTACATTACAACAGAGACCGGGGTGGAAAACAGACAACCTAGGAGGGACAGGCATGGGCAACAGAAAGGGTGAGAATGCTGTGTAATTCCCATCACAAATTCATTTGCTTGCAATTCCTGGAGGGCCCAAGGGCACTGTTAGTGGATGCTTAAATCCCTTCCAAATCCTTCACTCAATATTCCTCTAGCCTTGGCTTGCACACGTCCAGAGATAGAAGCCTCTCTACCTTATGAGTTTGGCCCCATCCATCTTCCTGACTAGCAGGAAAGTCTTCCTTGAATGGCGCTAAAACCTACGTCCTTGCTCTACCCTCTTGAGTTTTTCCCAGTAATTGAAGAGTTCTGCATGCCAGGGAAGGGTTAAAATGGTTTTATTTTTAAACGTGGACAGAAGAGCAGAGGCAGTTAGCAATGGGGAGGGGTAGCCGAGGGTCCGGAAGCTGTACAGGAGCGATAAGGGTGCTGGCTGCCTTGGTGCCCTCCTGAAGCATCATGCTAACCCTGTGGTAAGGATGGCCCACGTTGAGGCCTGAGGCCCAGTCAATACTATACTTACGGGCAGTGATCTGGGACATCGCATAATCCTCATAGAGATTGGATTGATAGCAGGATCTGTGCCACCAGACACCATGGACAGTCACCGCACAGTTGCTCCCATTTATCTCATAGTCAGCATCATAGGTGGTAAAGGACTTCCCATTGTGGTGGCTCAGGGAGTCCCCTGGCAAGGAGGGAATGGGAGGCATGCTGGTGCCTGCACCTTGTTTGGCATCCTTGAAGCGACCATCTCAGGAGCCTCAGAACAACAGAGGCAGGTGTTATCAGGCCCCAGGAGCCAGGATGTTTACCTAAAGTTACTCAGCTAGTCACAGGGGCACTGGGATTGAACTCAGGACAGTAGCTCCAAAACCTCTAGCTCCTCCCCATGCCTTATCTTCTCCCAGAATCCCCAGCCTCCCTCTACCTGCTTTGTCTCTTCCCAGCTCTTAAGGAGCCTGGGCAACTCTGTCAGGGAGAGCTGGGAGGGACTTCTCAGATGCCTGGGCAGAAAAAGGGGCTCCCCTGAGGCAACTCCTCACAACCACTTCCCACTTTCAAGTCTCTCCTCAGCAGCTGCTGTTTCTCTGTTGAAAAAAAAAAGGCTCCCCTTGTTCCTCTTTGAAGCAGATAATGCTGACACTCAGTAGAGCCTCAGAAAGCTCCCATAGCCTCCTGCCCTGCCTTCTTGTCCATTTTACGGGGCAGGAGACTAAGGCTGTGATGCAGAAGGGACTCACCCAGGGACACATAGTAAACAACAGGGCTAGATTCAAACTCAGGTCTGTTTGCCTCCAGAGCCAAAATTCTTCACTCCTGTACCACCTTCTCATGATTGCCACTTCTCAGATGAGGACACAGGTCCACGGGGAGGAAGGAGTTGTCCTGGGTCATTATGGAGGCAATGACAGTGCTGGGAAAGAATCCAGTCTCCCTCACCTTCCCCTACCCCACCTTGGGGTCACCACCTGCATAAGTTGGTAATGACCTGTCTTCCCAAGGAGGCGGAAGGACCCGTAGTGGGCAAAGGTGTGGTTGCTATTCAAGTCCTCAAGCTCCATCTGCATCTCCCAGGTACCTGGGGGGCAGAAAGGCGGACTCAGACCCCAGAATGCCATGGGAATAGCCATTGACCATGCTGGGAACTTACCCTGGAGAATCAGCTGGAGCAAATTCTCATTCCCCAGCCAGAATCCAGACTCCTGACTCACAAAACCTGTTTTATAGGAGGACCAAGAGTGGAAGAAATCCATAGAACCGTCCTGTTGCCTCGGGAACAACTAGGGAGGCAGAGAGGGTCAGCACACCAGCCATTCCTCCAGGCTGGGCATGGGGTGAGAGGCAGGGGCCAGAGGCAGCTAAGCGGGGTGCACTGTGAGGTACAGGCAGGTACTCCACCCCTCTCTGGATTGGGGACTTGTTTAAGGTGACCAGATGTTAACATTGGTAAAGTGGGACACCATTGACCGGGGGGCAGGGGGTTCTTGATTAAAAATTTGGTCTATCTCCCACCGTTCCCTAGCTTGTCGTGCATTCTTTCCAAAAATCGGGACGTTAAAAACGCCGCGGGACATGGGACAAATTGTTAAAAATTGGGACTGTCCCACCAAAAGCGGGACGTCTACTCACCTTAGACTTGTTGATAAAGTGTGAGTCCAAGTGAGCTGTGCCTGTGAACACACTGATGAACTCCACATTCCCTTATTAACTTTTTCTGGCACTCAATTTTACACCAAAGCCTTGCAAGCCCCGGGGAAGACGGAAATGATAGAAACATCGGTCCTACCTTCCGGAAATGGTCAGTCCTGCTGGGAGTTAGATTCAAAATAGCCTTCTTTAATTTACTGTGATAAGAACCAAGATGTCAGCACAGAGGAGTCACCGCCAGAGGCCCAAGTGAGACTCCCAGCCTTACCCTGATGCTCCCCTGCCCCCATTTCCTCCTTCAAGCCAAGCAGTTCCCAGGCCCTACAGTTTCCCTCCCAAATATCTCCAGGTGCCCCTAGTTCCATTGCTGCCACTGCCCACTGTCTCCTGCCCAAACCTCGGCAGTTCTCCTAACCTGTACCCCTGCCGCGACTCTTGTCCCCAGCTGCAATGCATCCTCCATATCACCATCCTTCTAAAATACAAGTCTGACCTGGTTACTCTGCTGAGAACTCTTCCATGGCTCCCCCTTGCTCTCCATGCTCCTCAGTCAGTCAGTCACTGTCCCCCACGAACTGGCCACTGCAGAGGCCCTATGTTGACCCACACCAGTACACCTCAGCCAACCACTTATACCTGCTCTCAGCTCACTCACATGGTCCCCCCAAACCCTCTCATGCTGTCCTGCCTTACTGCACTTGTCTTTCCCTCTACTTGTCTAGAGAGCTTCTACACAGCCTTCAAAGCCCTTTCAAATGGTACCTCATGTGTGAAGCTGTCAGACTTTTTCAGCCAGACTCCCTGGGAGCTCCGTAAATATTTGTCAAGTGAATCATGCAGATGTCCTCAAACTTTTGAAGGGCCGGACTGCGGGCCCGGGATGAGTCGGCTGCTAAGCAGGACAGGCAGCAGCGGCAGAAACACCCTGCGGGCCGGATCAATGTTTTCGGCCGCCGCATGTGGCCCGCAGGCTATAGTTTGAGGACCCCTGCTTGCCTTGGTTCCAATGGGCTCTGGCTCCTCCTAGGGGCGTAGGGGCAGAAGTGCCCTCTGGGCCTGGCCTATGAGTCCCTGACACCAGTCCACCACGCCCAGGGTTGTCCACATCACAAAAGACTCCAGGTAGGCACAGATGGTACTAGCTACTCAAGGCGGCATCCAGCTCAGCAGCTCCTGGCAGCTCCTGGGGCCTGAGGTAGGGGAGATAAAACTGAGGAAGGCCCCATGGGCAATGGAAGAGGCTAAGTGTGGGACTCCAGGAACTCTCTTGGTTCCTTCAGGCCCCTGAAAGGGGTTGTAGGGAGGGCTGGGCCATGCCCTGTGGTCCACCAACACTCCAGCTCTGTCTGGCTCCAAGTCCCTGGCTCCTGCAAAGGCTGCGTCACCTTCCTGGCACTGGAGTAGGTTTGCTGGATCTCCCGCCCCGCAGAAGGACATAGTGTTGGCTCTGAGTTCGGTGCCTCCAAGGGCATGCCTGCAAACCAGCAAAGGGGAGGGTACCCAGGCCATTCTTCTCAGCCTCCCCGCTGCTCCCAACCTCCCATCCACAGGGGAAGGCAGTCACAACCAATGGCTAGACCTCCCCCTCCCCAGCTCAGGGACAGAGCAAAGAAAGAGCAGTCCCTGGTCCCACACACCTACCAGGCTCACCCTTGGGGCTCATCCTCCCTGGTGGTCCAGGTTGCCCTGAAATCCCAGAGACAGAGACACTAGAACTCTCATTCCATTCCCAGGACCCAAAACCAGCAGGGATTCGGAGCCCGAAGTCAAGGCCCAGGTGTACCCTTAACTGTCTGGCCCTGTAGACCGTTATTGCTGCACCCCCAGCCTCCCCGCTTTGCCCCAGGTTTGCTTGCTGGTATCTCTCACCTTGAGGAGCTAGAGCTCCTTTGTCCCCAGGACTTCCTGGGGCTCTAGGACAACTGGGCAGGAGGACAATTTTGCTGGTTCTTTGGGTTCTGCAGGGTGATGCAGGGCCAGGTGGGCACAGAGTGGTTATAGGGAGAGTGGGCATGTCTCTCCCAGTCTCCTCTTCAGTTCTCTTCCCGTCTCCCAGATCGTAGCTGTCAGGACACTGGCCTCCAGAGTGTTCACGCCTTTGCACTGTTTGCATCTATTTGTGTATATTAACATGCAGAGCCCAGATTCGCAAACTCCCACCCTGCTCCTTGAAGTGAGTGCACCTGGGTGGCCGAAGGACACCCAGGAAGATGTGAGGCCTGGTTGATGGGGAGGGCACCCTAGGCCCCTACCGGGACAGCTGAGGTGGTCCTGGGTCCTCAGGCAGGCAGACTCCCTGCACAAGAGGAGCAAAAGAGCGAGGGGGTCCATAAGAGGCCCATCTTGCTGGTGCCCCTAAGAGAGAATGCCAGTTTATAAGGGAGCCCGGCTGGTGGAAGGATATGAAGTAGGACTTCCATCCATTGTCTTTCCCCAGGGACACCCCACCCAGGCTGGACTCAGCAGGAGGTGGGAACATTTCCTTCTTTAGCCCCAGAGAGAATGGACATTATTCCTTCCCTGTCCAACCTGGATGGACTTCAACTCCCAATCTTGGCCTCCAGAGCTCCCCAGCCATCTCTCCAGACCTCTGCATTCCTAGGGGGTTTTCCATCTTTGAACCTTAGCTCATTCTGTGCCTTTTATATGGAATGCTCTCTTCTTCATCTCTACTGTGAAGCTCCGCCCATCCACAAAGGTCCAGCTCTAATGCCATCTCCACCAGGAATCCTTCCCAATCCTGTCAACAGTGTTAATGAGTGTTGCTACCATTTGTTAGGCACCTACTGTGCTCCACATGTCATGCTGGATGTGATTTGTATGTTGCCTCTGATCCTTACACAGACCTGCTTATAATATTGGCCCTGGATTATAGGCCTGGTACATAGAAGGTGTTCAATAAATATTGGTTAAACAGGGAAAGCTGGGATGGCTCAGTGGGTTAAGTGCTCACTTTGAAGCCCCGGGGACTGAGGATCGAATCCCGGCCCCAGCCCATGTGGACCCACATGCTGAACTGGGGTGTGCCCCCAGTTCAGTTCTTGCCGGGGCCTATGTGGGAGGCTCCCGGCCCAGTTCCTGCCCTGCACAACCCTGTGCCCGCCTGTGGAGTGAAACTATACGGAAAACTAATGTCAACTATGGAGACTTCTCTGGGCCCTCCCCCCTTCTCTCTGTCTCTCTCTGTCTCTGTTTCTCTCTGTCAAAAATCAATAAAAATAAATCTTTAAATATTGGTTAAGCAAAGAAACAAACAAGGAGAAACTGAGTCCCAGAGATAGGACATGACTGTGCTCTCTCTGGCACTTATACGCCCAGAGCCACTGAGATTTTGCCCAAGCCCCATGCCCCCCACTAGGGACAGGCACCCTGAGGGTGACTTCGTGCCCACCCTCAAGTCCCTTGGGGAGTCGCTGCTGGGGGCTAGGAAATAGCTGCTGATATAGGCCAGTTGCATAGGACCCCTGGGCAGGCAGGCCTGGAGGCCAGGGGGCCAGTAAGGAGGCAGCCACCACAATCCACATGTGAGGGGTGAGATCTGATCCGAAGAGGGGCATCAGGTGATAGGGGAGGAGAGGGAAGCCTTATTTGTTCATTCATTAGTTTATTAATTCATTCATCAAACCCTCCCTGAGGGACTCCTCTATGCCAGGCCCAAAGCTGCTGGGGGTGGAGAGGGCTGAGGTATAAGGGGGCATCAGGGAAGGTGGAGACCAAGTTTGCCAGACAGGAGAGATCCATGAGCTGGAAGCTCTGAGGTCTTGTTCCAGTTCTGGGAATCTGTCCTCCCCTCACTTTCCCACTGGTGTGCCAGATCTGTGGACACGCCTTTTTATCACGGTGCTGTTTATAACACTCAGTGTAGAAATTACTCAACTGGACATTGATAGACTGTGGACAAGTCACAGGGCGGACCTGATCAGACAATGAAAGGGGCAACGTATAAGGCAATCCCTCTCTGTATTTAAAAAAAAGCTAAATGTTGTAAATTCCCAGGAAAAGGTCTGAAACATACTGTGAATCATAGTTATTTCTGAGGAGTGGGATCAGGGGGTAAGAGATTCTTACTCTTTACATAAACTTCTGTATAATCCCTTTGCTCCTAACAGGCATTGACTACTTTCAAAACAGACGGCATCCACTAAAGAAATTTCCTTAACTGAGTGGAAGCTAACAGAAGGTGGCGGCATTTCCTCCCTCAGCCTGGAAGAGAACGGGCAGTTTTTCCTGCCTGCACTTTAAGTGCCGGCTGGAATAGCCAGGGGAGGGTGATCCAGGAAGGAGAAACTGTGCATAAAAAGCCTTGGAGCAGAGAGAGAGCAAGGCAGGCTGGGTAACAAGGGTAGATCCCAGTAGGCAGTGGGGTAGAGAGGTGGCTTCAGGGGAGGCTTTGTGGAGTGTGGAGGGGGCAGGGTGAGGAGCTGCCTGCTTGGCATTGTTGATGGTGGCGTGAGCCCTCTGTGAGGCCAAGGAGTCACTGGAACTACCTGTGGACCCCAGGGTCCCTCAGCGCCCTTCCAGCTGCAGCCGGACGCTGCAGGCCCCGAGGGGTGGGGGGTGCAGAAGGCTCAGCTACAGGCTGCATAGTTGGAAGGGTGGACAGGTGCTCTGGCATGAAGCAGAGGGAGCACATGCACATGTCCTGAACCTTCCCCACATCCCAGTCTGCAAATGAGGAAACTGAGGCCCAGAGCTGTTCAATCACTTGTTCCAGCTCACACAGAGCAGTTAGGATCCACAGGCTGAACTCTCAACCATTACTCTCTATTGCCTTTTGGCTTCCTAGGACAGTCCTGGGATAAAACGTCAGACTCTTAGCCACATGCCTGGTATCCAGCAAGTGCCCCCTCAATGGGAGATGTTATTAGTCAGGGAAGACTGTGGGCCCAGAGACGGGAGGTGAAGAGTGGGAGGTGGGCATGGATGGGGCTTTCCAGGAGGGCCAGAAGCACAGAAATGGCTCTTGAGAGCCCAGGGGGTGTCTCCACCTTGGCATCTGAGGCAGAGACATAACTTTTGGAGCCAGGAGAGCCTGGAGATGCCTCTTCAGGGGCGTTCTGAAATCTGCTCACTCTGGAGCCAGAAAAATCTGAATTCACACCCCAGCCCTGCCCCGTCCCACTGTGTCATCTTGAGCAAATGTGCTTAGTTTTCTGGGTCTCTGTACACTCATCTGTAAATGGATGGAGAAGGGGAGTTACCGGTAAATATAAGGACACTCCAGAAAAAATCCAGCCATAAATGCCTCTATTTTTTATATTACATAGCTAGACACTTTCTGGACAGCCCTAGTAGTATAATAGATGAAAGTATTTTAAATGGTGACAGCAACAGTCTAAAGCTGAATTCCCATTAATGAGGGGACAGTGGCCATACCTCCACCCCTATCTAATCCAAACACAGCCCAGAACACAGGACACAAAGCACAGTGTTGGAAAGAGTTCCTTTATTTGGGGGCAGTGCCCAGGCCAGGTCACTGAAAAGAAGCAGGCAGAGACCCCGTGCCAAGCAGAGGGCCCACAGGGATGGCAGATGAGACAGAAGGTGGTTGAAGGATGCTCTCGGCTGCAGGTACCAGGCCCAGGCCAGGAGGGGATGCCAGGTATTGGGCACTGAGACTGATCAGTGCTTGCAGGGGCCAGAAATTGGTGGCCAAAGTTCTTCCCACCCCCAGTCCCCGCAAGAGGGGCAAGAGAACAGCCTCTTCGTCCTCCTTCCCCTCAGTGTGAAATCCAAGCCTGAAGGGGGTTAGATTCTGCAGAGGCCAGACAGAGAGGGCACTCAGGGCGGTGGCCCTGCCTCAGCCAGGCTGCGGACCCCCCACCCCCAGAGAGCAGGCAGCCGCTGCAAGAGCAAACATTTTAATGGAGGCTGCGGTGACCCGCCCCACAGCACACACGGCACACGGGGGCCTCTGAGCAGCTCCCCTTCTCAGAGGAAAACCAAACCACACACATGGCCAAGGTCCTGCCCGCGGCCACAGAGTTGCAAGCCAGTCTCGCCTGGTCTATCACCTACTGGTTCTCCTCCCTGCTGGCAGCATGAGGGGACAAAGACAGGTGGGCTCAGCTGGGCTCTCAGACACCTGCTGAGTCCTGGGCCCAACCAATCCCCAGCAGAGAGAATCCCACAACGGGAGGAGGGAAGAGGGGTGTGACTCACATGAGGAACAGTGGGAGGGGGTCATTGCCCTTAGGCCTAACCCACTGATGAGACATCCTTAAGGGGGCTCTAGGCGCAGGAGTCGGGCGGGGGAAGTGAGCTGGGACTCTAGCGGCTGGCCGGGTACTCACAGTGTCTGGTAGGTGCTGTCCTTGGCCTTGAGGAAGCGTAAGACGAAGAAGGCCACTGCTTGAAGGCTCAGTACCAGCACAACGCCTCCAATGAAGCTGGCCCCATCAAAGCCAGGGGTGTGGGCTTCCGGGACAGGGGGGCTTCCTGCAGGGTGGAGGTCATAGCAGGCCACCGAGGACCAGGATCCCAGGCCTACCCCAGTAGCCAGGACAGGTCACCGGACGCTTCAGTCCTCACTATGGGAGCCTGGAACAGGAGGCTCAAAAGTTCAGCTGGATCCTATGGGCAGTTGGGAGGTGCCTGGTGGGAGGGACCATGCCCAGCTGGGGAGGGCAGGGCTTGGGCTCCAGCCCTAGCTCTGCTCCTGAACTGCTCTGTGGCTTGATGCTTCTCACATCCTCTCTGTGCCTCCTGATCGCATGGACCAGGTGGCAACTGAGCTCCCTTGCAGCCTCCCTTTCCCACACTGGCCCAGTAGGATGAGGACAGTCCCAGAACTTGGGAGCTCAATCCCTTCAACTCCCTTTCAGGCTTGGCTCTCAGGGTTCAAAGCCCAGACACAGATGATGTGGTCCCCTTTCAGGACTCCTAAGCCTTGATATCCTGCGTCACCACAGGTCAGAGCCCTTTCTTAAGAGATGGGAGGAGCAGAGGAAGAAGTGGAGCCCACACTCGATCGAGTGGCTAAATGGAGACTAGATGATGTACGTCAGAGGGAGAAGCTGGGCTCTGAGGGCCAGGGACCTGTCCAGAGTCACCTCACAGTTAGGACAGAGCCAGACTCATGGTGTCCCCTGATCCCTTCCCCACCTTAGGGTGGCCAGGATGTTCCTGGGTGACTCCCAGCTGTGCCATGTTAGCCATCAATTCTCACCAGGGATTCAATTTCAGGTTCTGGGTCCAGTGCCCAAGGCAGGGCTGGTGGTGGGAGAGCATTCTGGGACAGTGGACAGGGGCCCAGCTGGGAGCTGGGTCCACCTCTCAGCGGGTGCAGTTTGTGTAAGGGGGCTGGGAATATGAAGGGCACAGGATGGTGCCAGCTGCAGCTCAGGTAGCCCCAGAGAACTGGGGGGAGAGGGCAGAAGAGGGAAGAAATATGCTACATAAGACAGATCTGGGGCTCGAGATGCAGGGAGCTGAGCCATCAATAATTCAGCCTCCAAGATCACGTTTCTGGCTTTAATTAACCAAGAACCTCTTCAGCCATCCCTGCCAAGCCTGCTGACCTCCAGGCCCTACCAGGCAGTGGGGACCGAGGAGGGAGGCTTGCCTCTGTTCTGCCGGGAACCTGCTTTGTGAACCTCTCTGGGCCTGGAGGTTGCAGTAGGTTGTCAGTGAGAACATCTGACTGAAAAACAGAGCCATATGCCCTCAGCACTAAGTGCAGTTCCTGGGGAGTCTCCCTGAGTTCTCAGAAGTGGCGTTGGGGAGAAGGGACGGGAACCATCATTTCTTGAGTGTCTTCCTTGCATCAGACACTGACCTAGGCACTATACACCCTCTCATAAAATCCTCACAGCAACTCTGAGATGCGGTATCCCAACCATTTTACAGATGTGGAAACAGAGGGAGAAGTCACAGGGCTGTGGTCACAGGGTATGTGAGTGCCTGAGCCCAGTCTGTCTTTCTCTGCACCTCGAGTCCTCCCACACCACCTCATTCCTCTAGGTAGTACCTACCTGTTGTGATTGTCTTCGGTTCATAGGTGGGGTGGTGATGGGCAGCTAAAGAGACAGGGAATCAATAATAAAGCAGCCCTCCCACCCGCTGACTCCCATCAAGACCCCAAGGGAACAGCTGAACTTCTGACTCCGATCAGGTCTTCCGTCCCAGGTCCAGGTCTACCCTACACATTCTTGAGCCTAGCTGACACAGCTACTTCCGCTAGATGTGCTCTCCACCTCTACCTGTAAGCGTCGTCTCTGATGCCACATCCTCCCGGAGCCCTCCTCACCCCATCCCCACCCCACCCCAACCCCTGTTCCCTCGTGAATTTCCAAAGTCCTCACTATGCTTTAACTTAGATGAGCTAATCCCCCAGTCCCTCCACATGCCTGCTCTGGATCCTCCAGCTGTACCAGTTTACAGATGAGGACACAGGGCAGAGAGGGGAAGGGACTTCTCAGTGAGCCAAAGGCAGCCCTGAAACCGGGTCTAGGTGTTCATGGGCATGGCCTGCTCCCTGAGACACAGATTCCTTCCTGCAGGACAGGCTCTGGCTGTCCACACCTCAGCCTCCTCCCCGCAACTTGGTTTAGGCCAGTGGGAGCCCCCTTACCTGGACATGACTCTGAGTGGTTGTAGACAGAGCAACTTTCCTTGACCACCTCAGCTTGGGCCACACAGTGTCCTGGGGAGAGAAGGTGTAAGGACTAGGTTTAGAGAGGGGGCAAGACTGGAGTTCAGACCCTGGGGCACCCGACTTGGGGAGAGCCCAACTCCATACCTGGCTCCTCTGGCCGACATTGCTCCCACACACAGCCAGAGAGGTTCTGTGCTCTGTCCCCCTCCACACAGTGCTCACAGAGCTTCAGTTCTTTGCAGGCCCCGTGGACAGCTGGCCAGATGTTCATGCGGAGCAGGGCTCCCCGCCCAAAGCCTCGAGCCCCCTTACCTGGGAGTGGGGTGGGAGCAACTCCTTGAACCCAAGCTGCTGTCCCCCTTTCCCACAACTGTGGCTCTCATCCCTTTGGGCACATACACTCACTGGATTCCCTAATCCCCACTACCCACACTGGAGTTTCCACCAACACATGGGCTACACACTCCTACATCCCCTCTGTTTACATACGCCTGGGGTTCCCAGATACGGTACATTTGAAGTGGCTGCTCCCACACACACCTGAAGATCCTTAACCCCCACACCTGGAGCCTATAGACATACATGGGCGCCCTCAACCACCCCTGGAACCCTGCACAGGTCTGGAAAGTCCGCTCCCGCCCCCCAAGACCTGACTGCTGGGTGAAGGGCACGCTCCACCTGCCCCTGCCCAGGCTCCTAACCAGACCCTGGCCCGCGTTACCAGCCACAGCGAGCTGGGCACACAGGAGGAGGTAGCAGCAGCCGCCACACAGCGCAGCCCGTAAGGCGCGGGGTCCCGACGAGGCCATGGGGGCGGGGGCTGGGGGTCGGCGGAGAGCTGGTGTGGCGTGTCCCTTCTGGACTCGGCTCCGCTGCCGTGTGGGAAACGAGACGGCGGCAACAGGGGCGTGGTCGGTGGGCGTGGCCAGACCGGGACAGGGCCAGTGGCTCAGCGAGAAGGGCGGGGCTTGATGGTCCGGGGCCGAGCCAGGGGAAGGCGGGGCCAGAAGAGGGAGGGGCTAGTGGGCGCGGTAGCGTCGAGCGGGGTTCGGTGATCTGGGCGGGGCTCGGACAAAAGGGGGCGGGGTTCAGAGGGGCGGGGTTCAGAACTAGTAGACCTGGTCGTCAGTTTCATGGCAACTGCTGAGCAGCGAGTTATTATTCTTACTTCACAGGTGAGGAAACTGAGGCTCAGAAAAAAGTGAGTGGCTAGTTGAAGGTCACAGAGTTAATGGAAAAATTTGGATTTGAAGCGAGGTCATTTTTGGGCCTCCTGGGCTCAATGCAGGTTGGGGATTGTCGAGAGCATCCTCCAACCAGGCCCAATGACTACTGACTTGCTCCACCTGGCCCCTAAACTCTGGCTGCCCACTTCGCTTCACTCCTTATGCCCTCCTCTCTTCTGCCCCTTAACCTCGTCTGCCTTTGACCCACCACACCCTCTGGCCAAGTCACCGGTCTCATTGTTACTGGGCAGCTCCCAACCTGGACTCCCGCTCTGGTACCGTCCTCTTCTGGTTCTCCTGCTATGACCCCTCTGCTTCTCCTTTTTCCCCTTTCCTGTCTTCATCTCTGGTGGCCCAGTTCAGTCCTGAGCCCTCCCTATTCCACCTGTCCTGGGGTCAGCTCGGTCATTCCTCTGCCATCAGTTTCCATTTGAAAGCCAACAAGTATCTCTCCATCTCCAGCCCAGTGCTCCTCCCTCCCCAGCTGCCACATCCTAACTAATAATACATAGTTAATAACTGACCCCTTACTATTAGCAGAATGTACATCCTACCAAGAGCTTTTACTTGCAACTTCTCATCTAATGTCCACACTACCCTCTAGGTATGGGTTTTGTTATCCCCAATTTCCAAGCTTCAGAAGTAAAATTGCCTGCCCAGGGGTGCACAGTTAGGTGGGGACAGGATGTAGCCCAGGGTCCGATGAGGCCATAGGCTGCTATGCCTCCTGTGTGTGCATCTGCCGCCTGAGCACCCCCACTTAAGTGTGCCTCTTTCCCCCTTGGGAGGCCCCAGCAGCCCCCCAGTCACCCACTGGAAACCATGTTCTCGTCCTCACCCCTTGCCTCTGTCTCAGCCTCCAGATCAAAATCCTGCAGATTCTGCCTCGGTGTATCTCCTGCATCCTCCCTCATCTTCCCCTTGCTGGTCTCACTGCCTCAGCCTCCAGGCCCTTCCCCAGGTCAGCCCTCACCGTGCAGGGCTCTGCTGAAGCCATGGCTATGACGGCCACGTCTCTTCTACTTACCAAGGGCTTGGCCTTCACAACCCTTTGATTTCTGGCTCTAGAAGTCTCTCCAGTGGGTCTTGGCCTTACCCCAACACCTTCCTACCTTCTGAAAAGATAGAAGAGACCTTCCACCAACACACACCTCTTTGCCTTTGTCCTATAGCTGTTCTGTCTCCCAGAGAGTTGTCATCTTCCCCTGACTCCATCTGTCTGGCAAATGAATCCTTCATGACACCACTAAAGGGACACATCCTGCAAGAAGCCCTCTGTCACTGTCTCAGAGCAAGGCTGAGCTACAGCAGCACTCATCCCAGCTGGTAGATCTGAATCCATCTGCTCTCTCACACTGGAACCCTCACTCCCTCACCTTCTCTTGTCTGAGTGACTGCAGTGGCTTCCTGGTAGGGCTCCTGCTTCTGCTCTCCCTACCCCAGCCTGTCCTCCCCTCAGCAGTGAGAGCTGGCCTTTGAAAATGTACCGTAAGTCAAATCATATCACTCCTCTGCTTAAGCCCACCAATGGCTCCCACCTCACTGCTTTCCATAACTTGCATAATCTCCCCCTTGCTACTTCTCTGAGCTCAATTCCCACCCCTTGGCTCATTCAGCTCCAGATACACTAGCCTCCTCTCTGTTCCTCAAACTCAGGGGTCTCCAAACTAGGGCCCGTGGGCCGGATGCGACCCGTGAGGCCCTCTCATCCAGCCCATGGAGACCTTTTTATCTGAATAAAATAATATTAACTAAATAATTAAAAACAACATCTATGTTTTGATTCTTTTTTATTTGGACCTCGAATGTGTAGTCCGCCCCCAAACTGCTGTTTGATAGTTAATGCGGCCCGCGGGCTGAAAAGTTTGGAGACCCCTGCTCAAACTCATCAGTTCTTTCCCTCCTCAGAGATTTCGCATTTGCTGTGTTCTCTCCTTGAAACTCTTCTATTCTCTCTTAAAATGACTCTCTCCATGCCCTGCCTACTTAAAGAGGTCTCCTGGTTATTTTACATCTTTTTTTATTTTTTCATTTTTTTTATTGTTTTTGACAGAGAGAGAGAGAGAGAGAGAGATACAGAGACAGAGACAGAGAGAGAACTGAACTGGGGGAGCTCCCCAGCTCAGCATATGGGTCCACACAGGCCGGGGCCGGGATTTGATCCTTGGTCCCCGGTGCTGCAAAGTGAGCGCTTAATCCACTGAGCCATCCCGGCCTCCCCTATTTTACAGCTTGACACTTCCTTTTTCCTTCAAAACATGTATCAAATTACTCATTTGGGATGCTGGGATAGCTCAACAGGTTGAGCGCTTGCCTTGCAATTGTGAGGTCCAGGGATCAAATCGTGGCCCCAGCCCGTGCAGACCCATGTGCTGAATTGTAGCGCAACCAGTAACTACTGAGATGGTGGTGAAGATTTTTGCCTCCCATGTGGGAGTCCCCCAATTTGATTCCCGCCCCATACGGCTCCACATCCACCTGTGTGGAATGAAACCAGGTCACAATTAACGATGTACAATTATGGAGACTGCTCTGGGCCCTCCTCCCTTTTCTCTCTCTCTCTCTTACCTTCTCTCAAACAATAAAATACATCTTTTAAAAAATTACTCATTCATTTCCTAGGCTATAAGTTCCATGAAGACAGAAACCATGTTTATCTTCTTCTCTAGTAACACCCTACACACATATGGGCTAAGCAGGTGTTTATTAAATAATCATACTGTACCATATTGTGACTGTGTACATGTTTGTCCCACTGGTCTGTGAGACCTTCAGGAGCTCCCTAATCAATATCATATTAATATTAAGTATCTATTTGTTGATTGTCCATCTCTCTCCCATTAGAATGTAAGCTCCATTCTTGTTCATGGCTGTATCCTCTGTGTCTAGAACCATGCCTGCCAATTGGCAGATGTTCAATAAATATGAATGTTGACATTACAAGGATGTGGTCAGATCATCTTTCTGTCCATACTACCTACTTACTTAAACCTAAACCCGGGGAACTGTCAGTGAATATTGGCTCAATGAGTGAATGGCTCTGTGCTAAGAATGTGTGCGCTGACAGTGCCCAGATTCCCCAGGCTTGGACAAGGAGCTTATGTGAACCTTATCTGCGTCTCACACCAACAAACCTCCCTTGAGAGCCTAGGCCCACAGGATTCTCCAGAAGAGAGAGAAGGTAAGGAAAGAAAGAAGTCATACCTGGAATTGAGTGCTCACAGCCATCTGATGGTCACCTGGAAAACTGCAGGTATTGTCAGCCCTAGTCAAATGTCACCACCAGCCCCTTCTGGGGAGATGGTGACAACTAGGCTAGAATGGAAGGCACCCTGGACTTGGTTACAGATAGACCTGGCTTCAGATCCTAGCTCTGTCATTTACTGTGTGATTTGGGGCAAGTCTTTTGGCTTCTCTGGGTTTCACCTATGAAATGAGGATGCAGAGTTGTAAGCGCTGAGGTTTGGCACCTGATAGGTGGGAAAGATTGGAGAAGGTGCCAATGGTGGGGACAAGCAAGAAGGTAGGGCAGAGGGCATGAGGAAGAGAGTAAAGAAAGGGCTGCCCCTTACTCTAAGGATATCTTTGGGTAAGAGAGACAGACCCAATTGGCAGTGATGACCTCAACTGTCCTGTTGGCATGGGGTGGTTTTGGAGCATGAGTGTGCACATGAAAATCTATAGGCTCTCTCCAGTCTCTTGGTTCTAAGCATTTTTCAGGCTCAGAAATATCACTGCACTCTTTTCCTCTCTGGTTGCCTAGGGATTGACCTCTGTCATGAATGACACAGTAACTGTCTGGATCAGGAAGTTCTTGCCAACCAACTACTCCTGTGGAACAAACACATGGTCGCCAATGTCTTTCCTCCTGTGAAGGCAACAGTACCTAAGACAGAAAGCTGGGAAAAACTACAGTAGCCAAAATGTACAAGGCCACACCAGGTGTCATCTTTATATATTGGAGTTAGAACCCATTTTGGTGGTAGTAAAACAACTGGCTTTGACATAATTTATGATTCCTTGGATTATGCAAAGAAATCTGGACCCAAACACAAGCTTGCAAGACACGGCCTGCATGAGATGAAAAAGATCTCAAGTGATGCTGGGACAGCTCAACAGGTTAAGCACTTGCCTTGCAACGAGGTCCGAGGATCAAATCCTGGCCCCGGCCTGTGCAAACCCACATGCTGGACTGCGGTGCACAACTGGTAACCACCAGGATGGAAGCAAAGGTTCTCACCTCCCATGGAGGAGGCCCCCAGTTTGATTCTGCCCCATGCAGCCCCATGTCCACCTGTGTGGAATGAAACTGTCAAAACACTAATAACATACAAGTATGGAGACTGCTGTGGGCCCTCCCCCTTTCTCTCTCTCTCTCTGCCTCTCTCACATTCTCTCCAAACAATAAAATAAATCTTTAAAAGAGAAAAAAAAGAAAAAAAAAAATCTCAGGAAAACAGCAAATGGAACGTGAGGACAGAATGAAGGTCAGGACAATGGCAAAAGCCAATGTTGTTGCAAAAAGAAGTAGAGATTCTACAATGACTTCATTTGTGGTAACTGTGCAGATTTCTCATGAGATTAATAAACTATGAAAAAAATCACTGTCACTCAGAATAATAGAAGATAGTCTTTTATACACCCCTTTCATGCCAACCTGCCAGCAGGCTTCACTCATCTCTGAAACCAGCTGGAAGTTGTTGGGACCCACCTTTGATGGGGAAGAAAGTAGATATCTGAGTCCTGGGGCACTGACACCCCTATATTCTCTCTGATGCCACCACCTACCTTGACACCATGTGTATTACTACTGTTTTCCTTCTCTTCCTATAGATACTACTTTTTAGTTTAACTACCCAGTCAACAAATATTTATTGAATACCTACTACATGCCAGGTGCTATAACAGAGTGCTAAACTAGGATAGAGCTCAGGGAAGACTGCTTTGATGAAGTGACTTGGGTGTGGAGACCTTAAGAGGTGAAGGGGTTCTAAGCAGAGGGAACAACTAGTGCAAAGGCATAGGAACATTCTCATTCATAGTCTGTGTCCTTAATGGTGGGATTCCCTGAGGCGCCTCCTCATTCTCTGCTCCTAGTCCTGGGTGATGTCACCTATCCCTGAAACTTATTTACTACCTGCATACCTATGCCTCTTGGGTGTCCTCCTCCTGCTAGATATACTATTGGTAGCCACACTGCCAGTGCTAACAATGCACCAGCCTCCCCTCCTCCAATAATCCTATACTAGCATCCCTAGGTTGTTTTTTTGTTTTGTTTTGTTTAAGATTTATTTTATTGTTTTTGACAGAGACAGAGAGATGGAGACAGAGAGAGAGAGAGAGAAGGGGGAGGGCCCAGAGCAGTCTCCATAGTTGTACGTCATCAGTTTTCAACATAGTTTCATTCCACACAGGTGGGCAGGGGCCGCGCAGGGCAGGAACTGGGCCAGGGGCCTCCTGCATGGGAGGCATGCCCCCCCGCAAGCTGGGGGTCTAACCAGGGCCTCCCACATGGGGAGTTCACCCCAGCAAGAACCAAACTGGGGGCACACTCCAGCACATGGGTCTGCATGGGCCGGGGCCGGGATTCGATCCTCGGACTCCAGGCTGCAAAGCAAGCTCTTAACCCGATGAGCCATCTTCTATCCCTATCTTCTTGATGAGAGAACAGGCATAAATAATCTAAGAAACCAAAAGTCACACAGCTAGGAGGAAATGGAGAAATTGGGGATTGAATCCAGTCAACACTCCTGACCACCTCTACCTGTTAAGCACCCAAAAGTCACTATCCAATCTAAAGTGCACCATCTCCAGCTTGGTCCTCTTTTCTTACCAAGAACACTGCCACCAGCCTGTCACCTCCTTCCCTCTGCCTCACATTGTGGGAACCACTATGGTGTTGTGTTAGTGGAGAAGTCAGTGGGGCCTGAGATCTGGGCCCCTCTGGTTTCCTCAAGCCCTAGCCTGACCCCTGGCCCCAACACCCATTCCACGGGCCTGGATGACTCTAATGAAGATCAAAGCTAGAGACACAGGAGGAGCAGACAGCTCCCCTCCCCCAGGACCGGCCTTATCTGTCATATCTAGAGAAATCAGATGCAGAGGTGGTTCTCTGGGACTAAGAACAGATAGGATTGGGGAAGGTGGAGCTCCTTCTCTATGCCCTACCTGCCAGATGCCTGAGATGGGAGGCTGAGAGGGGCCTGCCCTGGCACTGAGCTGCCAGGTTCTCTGCTTCCAAGTTCTTCCCAGCTCCCCGGCTCCAACTGCTTCGGGGAAGGCTCCCCCACCCCCCACCCCACCCCCCCGCTTGCTGGCTTTCCAGATCCTTGAATAAATAATTCAGGTTTTGAAATCTTGCCAGTCTCACTCCTCCCATGCTGTGAGGGTGCTATTGGGCTGACATAAGTGACGTCACCCAGCTTCTTATCCCAGCCCCAGCATCATGAGGACTTGCCCTGGCAGCAGACCCTCTACCCTGTCTTACTCACCCTGGGGGTCCACTCACCACAGCTGCCTGGTGTCTTCATTTCAGGACCCCACAACCCTCATCACTTAAGTAACTTTGTCCTTTCAGTACCTCAGCACTTGTGACAGGGTCATGTGACCCAAAGTCTCATCACCTGCACACTCCACCTTCCCTTGTCACCCCCTTGGCCACCCTGGGACCTCTGAACCCCATCATGCCACAAAGCTACCCTGACACTGCTATGGTTGCCCTGGGGGTTTCCTTCTGTATGTCAGTGTCCTTCAGCCACCATCCCCCAAGATCCTGTCACCATGCTCATACCATTACTGCCACCCACCTCCCTGCTCCCTCGTGTTCCTGTCACCGTCACCTCAGGGCCGCATCATCTTGGCAGCCTCCGTCATCCTCCCTGGGGACATCCATTCAGTCCCTATCACAAGGTCCCAGCCAGTTAAATTTCATCAACCTGTCTCTGCCCGAGAGTCCCATCACTTCATAGCCTGTTTGGGACCCCTTTCTGCTGTCCCCTTATAGAACCCCGCAGCCTTTCTCAGACTTTTCCAAGGCTCTCCCCCCCAGCGCCCCCAAAACCCCTGACCCGCAGAGGGCGCCTCGTCAAGGACAGGGCGGGCCGAGTCGGGAGGGGCGGGGCCGCAGCCACGGCCGCTTTTTATGAATGGGGGAGAGGGCGGTGCAAGGCCTCATTACTATGCCGAGCGACGCGCGCTGCGTCCCAGCGCGACGCGCCCATTGGTTAGCCGGGCCGCTGACGTCACCAAACCGGTGGCCGGGGGCGGGGTGGGGCGGGGTGACTCACGCCGCTTCTCCCGCGGCCGCGGGGGCTTCTCTGGGTCCGCTCGCACCCTCAGCTGTCCGGACTCAAGTGGAACCTTTCCCTCGCGGCCCGGCCGCGCCTGGTCCCCAAAGGTGAGTAGTGGTCTCTGCCGCATGTACCAGGCGTCCAGTAGGGCCCGCACAATGCTGGGGCCCTGGGCTGGCGGTCAGGCTCCTAGTGGCGGTCCAGGGTCGAGGTCAAGACCCGGAAACCAGATTCGGGGCTAGCAGGCGGGGGCCCAGTGTCCGGACGCTTAGCGCCATCAGCGGGGTGACCCGGCAGGGGGTGAGCAGTCTCTCAAGGCCCTGTAGGGACTGATCTGAGGTTGGGCTGACAGGAGGCGACTGACACAAGGACCCAGGCATCCGAGCTGGAGAAGGTGTCTGACTTCGGGATCCAGACACCCGGGCAGGAGGCGGAGTCAGGCCCAAATCCAGGTGTCCGAGCTGAAGGTGGAAGCTGACTTACCGACTTAGGCTTCCAGCAGGGGGGTGTCTGTGCGAAAGACCCAGAGGTCCAGTCAGAAAGAGGGGTCTGGCAGGGGACAGAAATCTGGGCTGGTGTGTGTTGGGGGTGGGGCTGAGTTCCCAGGTGTTACCCCAGTAGTACAGGGTGGGGGCTGGAGGGAGCTTCACGCACACTCCTTGAGGGCGGAGCCTGAGGCTGGCAGTGCTGAGAATCGTGAGAGTTCAGGCAGCCTCAGCATCATCTTCCCTGATGGGGAGGGAGCAAAGCTGCCCTCATTCTGGCCTTTCTCGGCTTCTCCTGGATCTTACAGGCCTGCATCCACTACTTATGGTAATCCTTCATCTTGTTCTCCTGGTCACACACGTGGGAGGAAGAGGCCTGCAGGACCCAGGGAGTAGAAAGGAAGATAGAGTTCCATCTGGGACAGAGATCCCCAGGAAAAGAGACCTGGGCTGGCCTGGGGGCACGGGAGAGGGCAAAGGTATCCTGGAAGGAGCCCTGGGGCATGAGTGGGGGACAAGGCATTGGGACCCAGCCAGGTATCCTGAGGAGAGACTCCCACCAAGTATTCAGGGAGGGCCCTCAGCCTCTCCCTATTCCTCCAGCCCAGCACCCAGCCCTGCCCGCTTCTCACAGGGCCTTTCTCCTACAGGTACTATGATGTGGGGTGCAGGCAGCCCCCTGGCTTGGCTCTCTGCTGGCCCAGACAACGTGAATGTGAGCAGCATGGGTTCTGCAGAGGGGCCCACAGGCCCAGCCGCACCGCTTCCCCCACCCAGGGCCTGGGATGTGGTGCTGTGCATCTCAGGCACCCTGGTGTCCTGCGAGAATGCACTGGTGGTAGCCATCATTGTGGGCACTCCTGCCTTCCGTGCCCCCATGTTCCTGCTGGTGGGCAGCCTGGCTGTGGCAGACCTCCTGGCAGGCCTGGGCCTGGTCTTGCACTTTGCTGCTGTCTTCTGCATTGGCTCGGCAGAGATGAGCCTGGTGCTGGTTGGCATCCTGGCGATGGCCTTTACTGCCAGCATTGGCAGCTTACTGGCCATCACTGTAGATCGCTACCTTTCCCTGTACAATGCACTCACCTACTACTCAGAGACAACGGTGACACGGACTTACGTGATGCTAGCCCTAGTGTGGGGGTGCGCCCTGGGCCTGGGGCTGCTGCCTGTCCTGGCTTGGAACTGCCTGGACATTCGAGTTACATGCGGCGTGGTGTATCCACTCTCCAAGAACCATCTGGTGGTCCTGGCTGTTGCCTTCTTCATGGTGTTTGGCATCATGCTGCAGCTCTATGCCCAGATCTGCCGCATCGTCTGCCATCATGCCCAGCAGATTGCCCTCCAGCGGCACCTGCTGCCTGCCTCCCACTATGTGGCCACCCGCAAGGGCATTGCCACACTGGCCGTGGTGCTTGGCGCCTTTGCTGCCTGCTGGCTGCCCTTTACTGTCTACTGCCTGCTGGGTGATGCCCACTCCCCACCTCTCTACACCTATCTCACTCTGCTCCCTGCCACCTACAATTCTATGATCAACCCCATCATCTACGCCTTCCGCAACCAGGACGTGCAGAAGGTGCTGTGGGCCATCTGCTGCTCCTGCTCCTCTTCCAAGATCCCCTTTCGATCCCGTTCCCCCAGTGACGTCTAGTCACATCCTCTTAACCCTTTACCCCTGATCACGACAGAATTCCAGAACATTAGGTCCTCCAGGGTTTTGTTCCACACCCCCAAGACCCAGCTGGTTCTGGAGTTCTAGGATATTGGGTGTTTCACAGGATTCTGTTCCGATTCCTGCAGGGCCCAGCTGGTTCCATGGTTCTAGAATGTTCAGGTGGTCAGGTTTCCACTCAGTAATGTCCCACAGCCCAGCTGGCTTGGAGTTCCAGAATGCTGCTGGGTGTTTGATAGTGCCATTCCCAATCCCTGGTCTTCCCTCTCCCTTGACCATGTCACCTTACTCTTGAGTTTCTGAGCTAGAGTCAGAGAGGTTAGCCACTCAGTTGCCTAGATAGGAGAAAGTGGAAAAGGTTTATCTATCTGTCTATCTATTCACATACAGAGAGAGTATTTATCTGTTTATAATCTATTTATTTATTTATTTAATTTATGGGTATAAAGGGGAAAAAGAAATCCATACCTTGAAATCCAGGCCAGACCAGGGTATCCCCAGGCCCCACACCCACATTTCTGACCTCAGTTCTTAGAGGGGGGAAAGGGAGAAAAAGAAACCATGTATTTTGTTATTTTTTGCTTATTTTGTATTGAAGATATCACCGAAACCAGAGCCTTCTCCCCAGGCCTGCCCCTTTAGGGTTTGAGTGGGGGAACACACCAGCCTCTGGTTTTTTATTTTTTTAAGAAGCCATCACCTGAGCAACCGAGAATTCCTCTGCGCTGGGGGCTGTCTGCCCCCTGGTGGCGGTTTGGGGAAAACTGCAGCCTGGCCAGGCAGCCAGGACGAGACATGGCAACCCCAACTCCACTCCAGCCTGGCATCCAGCGCCACAGCCATGGCCTGGGGACCAGACCTCACCCTGAGGTGCCCTAGAGGAGGCACGGTGCGAGCCAACACCTGACCCCTCTGCCAATCGGGGTATGGCCCCCAGTACATTCCCTATTCCTGTCCCTGACCCAACCCTCAGTAAAAAATAATTTTGTAATAAATTGTGTGTGTGTGTGTAAGGATTGGAGTGGGGCCTGATAGGGGAGCACATAAAATGGGAGGATCAGGCCAGGCCTGGGGCCTGTTGGAGGACATGGGAGCTGGAGATCCAGGGTGGCGTTGTAGCTGGCAGGTGACAACCCACCCCAGGATGCCAATCTGATGGACCTCTGCTCAGACCTGGATACCACCAGACAAGGACCCCACCTTCCCATAGGGGACAGGTACCAGGATGCTTGACTCTTCTTGGCTTGATGCCCACGTCAGCTTTATTTTGGTGCTTTGACATGAAGTATATACTCAAAGCACACCAATTTCTTTAATAACCACCCCCCCCCCCTTATAATCGTGGTGTATGTACTCTGTGCTAGGCACTGTGGTAAGTGTACTACATGTTACCTCATTTATGTCTAACAAGTATCCCAGGGCACAGGTAATATCATCTTCATTTTATAGATGAGGAAACAGGCTGAGGGAGGATTGGTGACTGGCCCTAGGGAACATCTGTTTCTAGAACCTGTATTATGTCTACTGGGCCAATGGCCTCTCATCTCCCTTCCCTCCCAAGCCCGAGACACAAGTCATTCTGGACCCCGATTTGTGCTGGAGTTCATTCTCAGAGCTAGTGGCCACATTTGGAAGATCGCTAGATGAGATCTGGTCATTCTGGAGCCGGAATAGCTTTTCTATGCAAAGGTGAGTGATGATAAATGTGTGTGTGCTCTAGTGTGCACTTGAAAATATAAATGTTCAGGACCCTGAGTTTAAGGGTTTTGGTACCAGGAAGGATGTGTTTATTAGGCAAGGGCAGGAGCAGGTTTGGAGGGTGGTTGAAGAGTAAGCTCTGAGGTAGCCAAAGCCTGGAAGTGATGACCACAGCGCATTCTACAGCTGGAGAGCTGAGGCTTGAAGAGGAACAGCCATTTGCGCAAATCCACACAGCTGTACCCAGCTAGGACTCAGATCTTTCTCCATTCCCTTGGCCAGAGCTCTTTTGCCTGGTGTTCAAATCCCCTCCCCAATAGTGGTCACAGGAATGCAAGGGCATGGACATGCGAGCAGGGCCTGGGTCAGAGCTGGTGGAGGGCAGGCCTAGCTGAACTACACACAGCTCCAATCCAGGGGCAAAGAGGGGAGGCCCCACCAAGTCAGGGTGAGCCTTAGAGTCTTATCTTCTCTCCCCACCTTCCTGGAAGGTCCCTAGGAAAAGACCCCCACTTAGCAAGCATCCCCCCACCCATGAAAAGCTTTGGGCCAAACATTTCACACATCATCAGGGCCCATTAGCTAGAACTATTACTTTCTCTACAGAAGAGGAGGTTGAGGCTCTGAGTGAGTAATGGGTCTTCATTTATGCTTAAATTCTAAGCCCAGAAGATGGTAATAAAGAGCGAAGTAAAAAGTTTGGCAATGTCAGAGAGTGATAAGCCCTCCAAGAAAAAATAAGTAGAGAAGGGACACAGGGAGTGTGTGTACGTAATCTTTAAATGAGGGTGTCGAAGAAAGGCCTTACTGCAGGTGACATTTGATTTGCCTAAAGTCACATAGAGTTGAGCTGGGATTTGAACCCAGGTCCACTTGACTCCAAATCTTTTTCTCTCCTGGGTGAGGGAGTGGATTTCAGGAGCAGCTCAGAAAGAGCATGCAAGGAAACTGGAGCAGGGAGTCCTGTTTCTGGGCTGGGGAAGTTGGGGGGGGGGTGTCTCCAGGCTACACACAGACCTTTGAGAGGGGTGGTGTAGGGGTCTCTTTGCTGCCTCTCCATGCTCCCAGGAGCCCCCACTAAGGCTCAGGAGAGGGACCAGTGCCCATCCTACCCTGGGCAAGCTTGGCCTTTGGCTTTCCCATCCCAGCTTGTCTCCAGGGTCCAGGGGGGCCTAATGCTTGCCAGCTTGTCTGGAAGGGCCTGTGGTGGGTCCCCACGCTGGGGACTCTGCTGACTGTCTGGATGTAGCTGTGTGGTAGATATGAGGTGTTCTGGGGGCCTAAATCTGGGCTCTCTGCTTTGGGCCCTGGGCCCACCCTGAGGACTATCTGAATCTGCCTCCAGGTTGGAGCCTGTGTGCACATGTGATGAGGCTGGCTGGCTTCTCCCTCCTCCGATTCTGCAGATACAGCTCAGGTCCTCCCTGTACCCTCACCCCCTGGAAGTCTCCTTGGCTAAGCTCTCCTATGGCTGTGTAAATGTGGTTTATACACATCTTGCTACATTTCTGAGTAAACATTTATAGGGAAGGCTTGCCTTGTGAGAATGGCTGCACCTGAGGGCAGGGCTCTAACTGAAGGTCCCTGAGAAAAGGGACCTGTCTGCCCCCTCAAACCGAAGCCTTCTATGTCTCTTTTAGCCTGACTCATCTCATGTTCAGCCTGTGGCTGCTCAGGACCACGTGCCTGTGTTGCTTGTGTGTGCATGTGTGTATTTTGTGTGTAGGGAGTGCAGCCAAACCTTCCTACCAGTTTTCCAAACCCATGCCTGATCCCACCCAGCTACCAGAGGTCCAGGAGGGTGAGCTGGGCAGTAGGCTCCCTGAACTGGGGGAGGGGCCCTCACTCCTTCCCTTCTTCCCAGGTCCTGTGTGGGGAAGGGGGAGCAGCCCCAAGCACTGAGCCCCTGCTGGGGCCATGACTGCCTCTCCCTCCAGTAAGTGAGGAGACAGCAGCTATTAATATATGATGAGTTCATGGGCTCACAGCTTCTGCAGGGTGGAAAACAGGCTCCCCAGGCCGGGGCTGCAGCAAGTCTCGTCTGTCAGATTCTCTCCTGGAGAGCCCGCCAACCCCACATCCCCCAGCTCCCTACATGCTGAGACCTGTGCATACACAGGCATGTGCATATGGGCACATGCACACATGCATGCCTATCCAGATGTCTCTGCACACTGGTACACACACTTGTGCACACAGATATGAGGACTAAGGAAAATACCCAGCCATATAACCATTCTCGTTACGTTGACAATGGATTTTTTCTGGACAGCCCTTATATATCATTGCACACATGTACAAAGACCCTATCAATTTCATGTGCACATGGTTGCATGTAGAAACACATACTTACATGTGTCCTTTCTTCACACAGGTATACTCACCTTTGTATACATATGTGTACATGGGTCTAAACATGCTTATCTACTCAGATACATTTGCACACCCACATATATACATGAAACTGCACATGAACATACAGATATCCAGTCATGTACACATTTACATACAGTACCACATTCAAGGACTTGAAGGTATGTGTATGTACATGCCTTTTTGCACACACTGTACATAGCTGCACAGGCTCCCTACTGCTGTTAGCACTCAGCAATCATGATTTCATAGGCAGACCCTTGGTGTCTAGCACCACTGGGTTGGCTCAGCCTCCCCTTCCTGTCTTTCCCCTCCCCCAGCCTCATGACAGACAGCTCTTGCTCCTGCCAACCCCAATGCCTGCCTTTGGCTTCCCACACCCCAGGGGTCCCCAGATCCCTGATTAACCCCCTCGCTAATTGGCCACCAGCCCCTTGACTTTGCTGCAGGCCTTCTCAGGAGCTGGGAGCAAGAGGCTGCAAATTGGCCAAGCAGGATGGGTCTAGGGAATAGTGCGGGGGGGGGGGGGGGGGGGGGGGGGGGGGGGGGGGGGGGGGGGGGAGCTGTGAGCCCAACGCCTGGCTGGAGGCAGGCAGGGCACCCCCTACTCCAGGGCTGGGGGGAACACTAGCATCATATTCTCTTGGGAGGGCACTCCTCCAATTCATGTGTAGTCCTGTGAAACAATCCCTTCATGCATTTACACACACGCACTAGTTGTGTGCACGGAAAATGCCCCACTCCACTTCTTCACACAAATGCATGTGAGCACTTGCACATACTCTCAAGTACACTCATGAACAAACCTAGTAGGCATGCAAGCAAAATTTTACATGTACATAAATGCACCTGAGATACGCCAAGAACATTTATGTATGTACATCCACACACCTCACCTAAATGCACGTCATCACAAGTACAGGCTTGCACATACATACTTACATGTTACACATGCCTATGAATGTAGTCCTAAGTATACTTGCAGGCATGCACAACCAGACACCCACATGTGAGTGCACACCCATGGAGTCAAGGCACATATGCACACCCCACTCACATGTGTGCACACCCTTGGATGAACAAGCTACCAGGTGGCCACAGCACAGGAAGAATCCCCTTTAGCCTGCCTCTGGCTCAGCAGAGGAAAAAGCTTACAGTTGGCACAGTCTACTAGTGGAAATGGGGAGTGGGGGGACCCACCCAGGTCCCAAGTTACCTTTTCCCACCTCCATGTTAATGCCTAAGCCTGGGACCTCTCCTCTGAGTTCCCCTCAGCCTCCAAGGCTCCCAGACAAAAGGGCAGAGCTTCTGACCTTAGCCTCTGTAATTCCTGTCTCCTTGGCTCTGGGCCCAAGTCCACAGGATGTTTTACTCTTATAGGCAGCTTGGGCATTGGAAAGACAGTTTCTATTTCTATGCCTTATACCAACTTGCTATGTGTCTTTGGGAAAGTTGCTGTGCCCCTCTGTGCATCATTTCCTCAAGTGTAAAACAGGAATAAAAAGCTTTGTGTTGGTAATCCTCCCAGGACTGGTTTGAGGAGCCCATAGGGTCATGTTTATAGATATGCTTTACTCAGGCACACACATCTGGGGTAGATGATGGTCACGTCCTCACTGAAAAGACAAAGCTACGGCCCACAGAGCGAGCAAGGTGGGAGCCTGAAGACCTTACCTCTGTCGTCGGCCAGGAAGTCTGCTCCTCTTGAAATACCTAAGAACGTGAGCAGATGTGCACAGTCCAAGGTAAGGGCAGCGGCGGCTACCTGCTGAGCTGGGAGAGCCAGTGCAGGACTCCTGCCACCCTGGGGCTGACAGTCCTACCATGAGTGGTTCCTTCAGGTGTGAAAGGTTTGTTCCTTCCCTCCAGCTTCAGAACCCCCTCTAGACACCCTCAGGTCCTGGGGTTCATGGGCATTCCACAGTGAGCTAGGAGGGAACCAGCTGACAACCACCCCCAGCAGAACTTACAAGAGATGGTGCCAGGTTGCCCTGCACACTGGGCGGCCAGGAGGGGGCAGTGAGGAACTGGCAGAGGCAGTGCAAGGGAGGGGCGGTTCCTGAGGACTCTGTGTGGTTTGCCTGCAATTATGTGTGTTGTTCCTGTAACTGTGTGCTGATCTGTCCTTGTTTGCCCAAGGGCAGTGTTCTCTGTGCAGCGTCCCTGGCCTGTATTCTCGTGTGCCCACTCACATGCGTAGGTGTGCATTTGTGTGTACATCTGAGTGTGCATGAATGTGTGTATCTGAACAGGTGTGGACTACACACAGTCTGTGGGAGGCCCCAGCCCACACCCAGGAGAAGCTGAGGGTGCAGGATACTTCCAACTCTGAAGGTCTAAGACAACGGGGCCCCGAGTCCAGCTCACTTGATTTCAAAGCAAGAGGAAAAGTAACATCGTGAAACAGCACCAGGAAGTGGGGTAGACAAGAAGGAAAATCTTTAACGTGCCCCCCACGGCACTGGAGACGATACTCGATGGGAGAGTTTATGAAAGCCGTTTAAATGACACGAACGGAGCCTGAGCTCTGGCCAGAGACCCATGCTCTGGAGAACCATGGCTTTGCTGCTGGCCAGCTGTGTGGTCTCAGCAACGCAAGCTCTGAGAGTGGCTTCTCCTGTGTGAGATGGGGCCTCCTCAGGCTGAGATGAAGGGCATGTGCGCCGTCCTGGGCAGGCGGCACTCGGCACGTGCTCAGGCCTCTCGGGGTCAGCCTGGAGGTGAGGTGACTGGTGCTGGGTCGCAGCACCAGGCGGCGGCGCTGGAATTCAAGCTCAGGCCTCCTGCTCCTCAGAACCACATTCCTTCCTCCCAATCCCCTGACAAGGGTGGCTCCCGACACCACCATTTTGTCCTCCCAGAGCCGCGTCTGGCTGCCTGTCAGTCACTGAGCGGCCCTGGAAGCCAAATGCTGACTAAACACAGGCCTGAGCAGGGGGTGGTGTGAGGGAATCTTCAGGGGAGAGCTGGCTCCTGAGCCCCCTCCCCTGCACCCCCACCGCCAGTGATGAGCAGAGTGGCTGGCGCAGCAGTTGCTGACAATTCAAAACTTCTGCCCCCTCTCCTGGGACGCCAGTGGGTGACTCTGAACAGCAGGCGTGACCAGCGGTCCCCAACACTGCTCCCGCCCCTCTCCTGGGCCACCCTACTGCTGGGCCGGAACTGGGCGTCTCTTCATAAATTACCCCCAGGGACAGCCACCCACAGCAGCTGTGCTCTCCAACAACCGTTGCTTCCTGTGTGGGTCGGGGGGGGGGGGGGGGGGGCCTCAGAATATAAACCCTGCCCCCTTGTCTGGGAGAGGGGGCCTGAAGCAGCCTAAACCCTTTTATCGGATTCCACTGTAACTCGTTCTATCTAAGGTCAGTTGCTTGGGCCTGAGAGGTAGACACGATGCGGGACAGATGTTGGGAGGCAGCATCAGCATCCATCCTGTGCTCCTCTACTGCCTGGCACAAAGAGCTGTCAGTAGCTCGTCTCCCCTGGTCCCAGCACACTCCCCTCAGCTGAGGGAGGCCTGGGGATCTGGGCCTTAAGGTCCCCCAATTTAAATTTCCTCCTAAATTAAAATGGTTTCCAGCCTTCATCCACACCTCCCACAGGAGGATGCACCACCTACACCCAGAGGCCTGCCCTCTAAGCCCACCCACACCGGACCTCCCGCCAGAGCTTCGGCCACCACCTGTAGCTCTCAATGTTGCCCTCTTCTAATCAATCACTTCTCCCATTAAAAACAGACACATACACCAAAGGTGGCTGAATGGCTACAAAGACTTTATCAAATTATTTTAAATGTTGGCATTTATGTATTTGCACCTATACAGTTACATGGATTCTTCAGGTCACTGGGGAGCTAATGTGGTACACACATAAGCCTGGTAGGGAAGTAAGAGACCAGGCCTGGAACCACAGGGTTTAAAAAACTGGACATCCTTCTAATGACCTGAGAGGATTAGAGTGAAGGGAAAGGGTCACTTTAGGGGTGTGGCATAATCCCACTCACTGCTCAGATCTCCAACTAAAGCTCCTTTCCTACCCTTGGGGAAAAGGGACCTATTTTGAAACTGTATCCTCACTGTACACTCCCTAAAATCTTGATGTGGCAAACACACTCAAGAATCTACTGGAATAGGTCCTTATAAATGTTTGTATCAGAGAAAAGAAGGCACTTTGGGAGCTTTACAGCTCACTCTCCTACATGTACATCATTCTAAACAGAAATAAGAATTGGTTAGTTTCTCAAGTGAGTCAACTGAGTGGAGTTAATACAATAACATTGTTCCCTAGTCCTCACTGAGGCACAGAATGAGGCACAGTTCTGGGCAACACCTGGTCCTCATGCCACCTGGACACCAGCAGAGCTCAAAGCCTGATGCCCTAGGCCTGACAAGTCTCCAGAGCACTGCCCCCTACCCCAGGTCCTGAGGTCAGGGAGGGGGGCTGCAGTGGGAAGTGGGCTATGAGCAGAGCTGGGACACGGTGGGAATGCTTAAGCAGGGTCACCAAAGCCACAGAGACCTCAACCCGTCCAAGCTGGTGCTGCAGAGCTGGAGGTTCAGCACCATGAGAAGAGATTTCACAACAGTAGCCCTGACGATACCACCTCGGCTCTGTGATGACATTGGACAGGGTCGTTTCTGAGGGTACTCAGCTTCTGGAGGCAAGCTGGGGCTTGGGTGGGCTGCTCTGAGCCTCCAAGGTATCAGGAGCCTGCCCCCTCCCTGAGGCCACCGCTCCTTTGGAATGTATTCATCTCACAACCTGGGCAAAGCCACCAGTCTCTTCTGAGACTGCCTACTGAAGGCTGGGCCCCTGGGCCACTGGAATGGGGACAGGTCCCCTGGGCTGGGCTGAGCAGACCAGGAAGGGAGGTGGCGCCTTGGCTTCAATGCTTAATAGTCCTTATGGGCCACTGTTCCATACTCTTACCAGCCTCGGCCCAGTTTAAATAATCACTAAACTTTGCATTCTACAATTACAGGATTCCAAAGACACAAGATTACCTGCACAGGATCCTTTATCATCTTGAAGAGCTCTGGATTTAAAGAAGCATTTTTTGGAGGGTACACATGTGTAAGTAGAACCCAGAGGGTCTTTCAGCTGACTGGGTCCCAGCCCCCCAAGCTGAGGCGGCTTCGCCAGGCCGGCTGCTACAAAGCACTGAGCTTGGCTGCATAGATTTTAATGAGAGCGTCAGGCAGAGCTGTGCTGTTGCTCTCCGGGACTTGCAGATCATTACCAAACCAGCTGTAGGATGAGAACACAGCACATCGAAACCCTAGGAGGTCACGGAGCTAATGATCTAATCCTACCTTCCGCAGGCAATGCCCTCCCACCTCCTCCTGCCCCCAGCCTTTTCCACGGTGGACTCTGCCCGTTCCAGAAGCCAGGCCAACACCGCCCCCTTCAAGGTCAGAGCTGTGTGATAGCAAGTGGCACTGGCTCCCCCTTTTTCCGGAAAGGAAGGGGGTGGGGAGAATTCAGTCAAAGTCATTAGGCCCAAACCCTGGTCTGGCAAGGCCCCGGGACTCCTGGCTGGGAGAACCACTGCCCTCTGCCTGCCTCTCCAGCCATAGCAGGGAGGCAGCTACGGGCACCTTTGATGGGCATTTTAGGGTTCTGAAGAATGAGCCTTCTGCTTCCAAAGTGCGAGGTGGGAAGCAAGGCAGGGCAACAGCCTGGTATGCTCAGCATGAGAGCCAGGTGCTGGCGCTGTGCCAGAGACACCTGACCTGGGGAGAGGGAGGAGGGCACAATCAGGAGCAGCCCAGCAGGAGGGCATGCCGGCCCCTACAGGCTCAGTCCCCGCCTGAGTTAAAGGAGAGAAGGAAGAGGGGAAGCATTCAGCCAGGCAGGGCACAGCGGCAATACCCATGATTACACACTCTCCTCAAGCCGGAGGGGTTTATGGGCTTTGGCAATTACTACAACCATTTGCTGTGCTGGGTAGAGACAGATCCTGTTTCTCTTTGTTTCAGCACTCTGAAAGCAGGAGAAGCCAGGAGAAGCCGGTTTCAACCTAAGAGGCTACACAATAGTTAGGGCCGAAGAGAAGAAACCTCACTGCTGACCAAAGCTGACCAGGTTTTTTCTGAATAATAGCACCTGTGTATTAGCTCTGGAAAAAAAGGGGAGCAAGGGAGGGAACATCACTGTGTGTAGTGAGGGGAGCTGGAAATAAGACAGAGTCCCTCTGCTTTTCAGCTTTCCTCACGGCTGCCAGGCCCCCCAGGCAGCTACCTGAGGCGGCTGCCAGCCTGAGGGACTGAAGTTTCTACAGTTGGCAGAATCTATGCTTAAATTGGAAAAATAAAAGGGGGAGGAGTTGCAGAGGAATTGAAAGCAGCACCTGACAAAGCTGCCCATCCCTTCCTTCTCTCACTACCCCTGGTTTCCCAGAAGGGCAGCTTGCAAGGCCATGTAATTGGCTGGTGATAGCAAAGGGGAAGCAAAGAATTACAAGAGTGGTTAGAAGGGTCTGAGCAGCACTGGCAGGCCTGACACAGGCCGAGCCCTCCTGCTGGGACCCCACCTATGGTAAGGTCTGGAGAAGCACAGGGCCAAGACTGCTCTGTCCAGGGTCCAGCAGGTACCCACTATTTGGTCCCAGAAAGCAAAGGTGACCTAGAATCAGGAACTATGGGCTCTAGATCTGTTACCATCCAAATGTGTGATCTTGAGCAAGTCATTTCCCACCTCTAGACTTCAGCATCATTAAGGGGGTAGGACCCAAGGAATTCCCCAGTTCTTCCAGTCCTGCAGTTCTAAGTCTCTAAGCTTAGCTCCTGGCAGCCTGCAGAGACCCAGATCCCTGTGTGTCAGGCCAGTTTGGTCATGGGTATTAGAGGTTAGAACTGGGCTCTGGTGCCTAGAGGCACCTGATAGAAAGCGGGGGGGGGGGGGGGGGGGGGGGGGGGGGGGGGGGGGGGGGGGGGGGGGGGGGGGGGGGGGGCGGCAGAGCATTTGAGGGACACTTGAACACCATACTCAGGAGAGAGCCTGGGACGGAGGCAACCACCTCAGCCTTTAGAAAGGCATTTCTGGGCAGAGGGATTGAGACCTTCCTTTAGGGTCTTGAAAGCTCCTGGGATAAAGGGCATCCAGACACAGAAACGACTTAGCAAAAGGCAGCCTCACCCTGCTCATCAGGACAGAGGGTGCAACAGTCTGGCTAGTGGGGCATGTGGCCTGCTCTGCCCTCTCAGTGTGTGGGAAAGGGGCCAGCCAGGTCTATGCAGGTGTTAGGACTAGGAGGAGGCTGGCATTATTTGAAGTAGTTGAGGGCAAGGATTTTGGGAGAAGACCACAGTTGAAAATGGCTCCTAGTAGAGGGCACCAACTCCAATTTAAACCCAATCAAAGGGATCAGCTTTGGGGTTTTCCCTTCTATTCAATATGCAACAATCACTTGAAGGGTAGAGGGAACATCTTATCTCAAGCTACTGACCCTCAGGGGCCCCATGCGGCCTGACTCTGGAGGCTGGAAAATACATGTTGATTTGGAGGAAGCACTTGGATATATCTTTGGTTGCTTCAGGAAAGGCTTTGGCTCTTGGAATTCTTTTTTTCCTCCATGGAATTATTGGGGTAGGCATCAAAGATGGCAGATAGGAATAAAAGAGGTAGGCAGCGGGCAGAAAGAGTTAATCTGACCAGTCATCCTCATCAAACTCCGAGGAGTCATCTTCTGAATCGCTGTACTCAACAGCAATGCGACGTGACAAAATAGTAGCCACATCATTGCCCACGACATCCCGCTTCTCTTGTTCTTGCTGTTCCTCAACCCTGCGCAGCTGAAAGCCTGGTGGGGGAGAGAGAGAAGGATTAAGAAGGCGAGTCTCAAAGTCCATCCAGGACTGAGGAAGGACGAATGGCCACTGGTAGGAGTAATAATGGATAGCAAAAAAGAGGACTCCTATGGGAAAACAAAGAGGTAAAGGGGGAAGCAAGAAAGCGATAAAGAACAAGGTTTATAAAATGGTAGCCCTGGTGCTATAAGCGTCTGAAAGGAAGCCATTCATTCTTCCCAGTTTCCAGCTCTCACACTGATGAGGATGGTACTTCCCATGCTCTCAGTGGGGAATGGCCACCACCTCCATCTAGTAAACACACAGGCTGCTTAATTCGTCCATTAACAGAGCTCAGCTGCCCTAAGTTGTCTCCTCTAGACGATCCTTTAGTTCCTTGAGAATCACAAACACAAGAAACCACTCTAGCCCCTTTGGACCAGAATTGGTCTCCAACAGAAAGAGAATAAATGCACAATGAGAGTAAGATGATGGTGAGGGAGGGGAGGAAGGTGGGGAGAAAGGAGATAAAAGAGGAATGGGGATAGGTGAAAAAGGGGAGAAGTGGGTGAGAAAGTGGGAAAAGGAGTAGGAAACAAGGACATGAAAGGCAAAAAAGTAGAGGACAAGGAGTGACTGAGTCCAGCTGAAGTGGTACCTTCTAGAACAGTGATTCCTGTTCTTCTCTCGGTCACAAAATGAACACATACACACACAAAACATAAATTTTCAAGGAGTTCAAAGATCCCAGGTTAAGAATTCCTTACTTTAAACCAGGGTGGGAAGAAATTTAAATCTCCGTATTTTTATGGTGAAGTCTGTCTTCAGGCTGATTCAAGGCCTAAGGTCCCAATCTCTCCCCATCCAATGAAAGCTATTCCCTAGGAAGGCCCCAGAACCTGTACCCACCCTCCAATCAGTCATCCCAGCTGCAGAAAGACAGGGCTCCAAGGTCCTGGACCCGCCACTGGGACTTACCTTGACGAATGGCTGAAAGCAAGTCGCTGCGGGCATCGCTCACAGGAGGCAAGGAGGACTTGGACTTGGGCGTATCAGAAAGTAGCAGTGGTGGTGGTGCAGCAGGCTGGCCATCTGCACCATTGCAAGGAAGAGGAGGGGGCCCGGGAGGAGGGGGAGGAGGAGGAGGAGGAGGTGCTCCTCCGGCTGGTTGGGACAAGGGAGGTGGTGGCAGAGTTGGGTAGTCAGCTGCTGGTGGTGGGGGAGGAGGTGGAGGGGCAGCAAAATCAGGGTGAGGGGGAAAAGAGGGGGGTGAAGGTGGTGGTGGGGTCCCTGGAGATCCAAATCCTCCAGGTGGGGGTGGGGGTGGGACACCCATGGTCGGAGGTGGAGGCGGAGGGGCAGGTGGTGGAGCCAAGCCAGGTCTGGAGCCTGATGGGGAGCCCAGAGGAGGAGCTGGTGGTGGGTGGCTCGGGCTGACCACACTGGCTCTTTTGAGTCCAACTAAGCCAGACCCCCTCTGGTTGTCTGCTGAGTAGCTAAAAGGACAAAGAAAAAAGACCCACCATCACTTTCAGGATGCAAACATCCACCTGTAGTTAAGCTAATCCATAAACTTAGGTTTATTTTGGTTGAGTGTCATTTCATTTTGACTCAAATTGAAAGAAAAACCTGATAATGGTCAGAATGAAATGGGCAGCCTTGTAAGGTAATGAGCTTCCCATCAGCAAAGAAGTATAAGCAGAACTTGAGAATAACTATCTGAAAGAAGTGGATCTGGGTTCCCTCTATCAGGCAAGAGCTGGTCAAGACCATCTCTGAGGTCCCCCTCAAACCTTTCAACTCTCCAAGGAAAGGCACCCTCCTGAACCTTCCTCTAGTCCAGTGGTCGGCAAACTGCGCTCGCCGCAGTTTGCCGACCACTGCTCTAGTCCAAAAGGAACGGTGAGTTTAATCTAAGAGCCAGGACTAAGAAGGCATGCAAGAAAAAACTGTAATAGGGAAGCTGGGATGGCTCAGCGAGTTAAGTGCTTGCTTTGCAGTCCCGGCTCCAGCCCATGAGGACCCATATGCTGAACTGGGGTGTGCCCCCAGTTCAGTTCTTGCCGGGGCCTATGCGGGAGGCTCCCAGCCCAGTTCCTGTCCTGTGCAGCCCCACACCCACCTATGGAGTGAAACTATATGGAAAACTAATGCTGTCAACTATGGAGACTGCTTTGGGCCCTCCCCCTTCTCTCTGTCTCTGTCTCTCTGTCAAAAAACAATTTAAAAAAATCTTTAAAAAAAAGAACTATAATAAAAATCAACCACCACGCACCCACCAGGCTCTGTTCCTTAGACTATTAATATTCACCAGATCTTGTGAGGGCAGGAAACCCAAGCCAAATTAACTAAACCTGATTGGGGTGCAGATTTAGGTGAAGATACCTTCAGTATTCATGTGAAATAACTTGAGAGATTGGAGGGTCTGAGGATCAACAGAGACAGGAAATGAATGGGCCACCAGACTTGACCAAGGGTTGAGAGAGGATTAAAGCACACCTCTTCTGGGTCAGGTATGCTTTGCTGTAGCTGCAATGTCTCAGACCATGTGTGAGGCTGAAGGACTTCTTTTCCACCTTTGTATCTGCCCTACAATAGCTAACCCTTAGAAAAAAATATTCATCTTAGAATTTTCCACAGACCTTCAAGCCTTAGCTGCATCTGACAGGACAACCAGCAGAAAGTGATTTGGGAGGCAGAGGAGATTTGGGATTAGTGGTTTCAAGAGCTAAGAATGGGACTGAGGGAAAGGAGGCTTAGAGCACTGCTTAGGTCTCCATCTGAGGGGACCTCAGCATATCCAATCTCTTACTGAACAGTGTCCAAGGAAAAAAGTATACCGGGCTCAGGAAGGGTAAAGTAAATTCAAGGAAACACTAAAATCCAAACAGTCCTCACAGCCCTGTCAGCCATTACTTGCTAACTCTTCCCGTAACACCTCTGCCAGGGACACAAATTCAAAATGGACAGATTCTGAGTTTTCTCTCACTTTTCCCTTTGTTTCATTCTTTCTGGAGATTCTTTTTTTTGATGGTGCTTCGGGATTGTTTGGGGTGTTCGCTCTTCAGCGACTTGGAGGTGAATGCTTTCTGGAGATTCTATCCAACAGTGAAATGAACCAGAAGCAAAGGGAGAGAAAGGTGACTGTCTCCTAGGTTCCTAGATAACTGAACAAGGTATCTGATAAAAAATTCATGAACTGTTTAAGTTCAATTCACTAAAGCTAAGGAAAACACAAGAAATAAATTGGTGACTCCTATCTTTCAGGTATTGCTAGTAGTAAAGAAAACAGGCTCTGGAGTCAGACTGACTTGCTTTCTGATCAGATTGGACTCTGCCTCTTATTGGATCTGTGACCTTAGGTAAGTTCACTGACCTCTCTTCCTCGTCATTTACTCATCTATAAAATGGGTATCTTTCCCAAGAGGTCTCTAGTGGGGATAGATGCCTGGTACCTTATAAACACTCAATAAATGTTAACTGTTTATATTTTCTAGACAGAATTGTCTGAAGTTATTTTAGTGGTCCTGGCATGCATTTAGAATTCTTATTTTGTTCTTGAGCTTTTAACCATCCAGAGTAGATGGAAGAGGTACCACCATTTACCTGAACTCTGCTGGTGGGGGAGGCAAGCTGTCCTCAGAGAAGGAAGAAGGTGAAGTGGAGTCTGACTGTGGTGGTGGTGGGTAGCTGCTTGCATCCACGTTTTCAACAGATCCAATGCTGCCATTCTGGTACAGCGAGGTGGGTGGATACCTGACAACGAACCCAATGCAAAAACTGTCATTTATAAAGTCTGAATGCCACTCTCGTTTTCTTAAAAGACCCCCACAAAAATACATTTGATACAAAAGTTTTTAGGGAGAAATAAAATAAGTTTATACCCCACACAGTTTCTATCATACTAAAATTTTATTTGAGGACTAAATATTCTATTGTTAGTATCTTCTCCCAGGTGTTTCTGCTGGATTGTCTGTAGGAACGGTAGTCAACCCAGATTACCAAAACCATGCTATTCCTTTCTCAGTGTTGGCTTTGTCAAACCCAGAAGATCTTTTAAATTCTCTCCTAAATGTTAGGAGGAATCTATACCCAAATCCAAAGTCTGTCTTGTGGCAAAGGGCAAAGCTAAGCCCCAAGGCTAGTGAGCTGCAAACATATGACTGGCACACAACCTGGTTTTGGGGTCGGCAAGTCTCTGGAGTGCTCATAGGCCAAGGAGGCATCTAATTGCAAAACCAAGCTGAGGACAAATGCAAGGTGCTGTAGTATGGTAGTTAGACATGGTCTGTTGGGTCTCTTATCAAACAGAATGAGCTGTCAATTAAAGTAGGGTGCTAGGGCTTGCCTCATGAAGACCTGCCCCTCAGAGCACTGGGTCTTGGATGAATTTGCTCTGGGTGAACAACAAACCTCCAAACAAGCACACATACACCAAGCAGCCACAAGCAAAATGTGGCCTGTTTTGATTTACCCACCCTCTTTCTTTCCACCATGGTCAGGTTATAAAGATCATGTCTAAAACAGACCCCAGGAAGAACAAAGTTGGAGGGAACTAACTGAATCAAATGATGATCTGATGTGGAAAACCCCCAACAAAACCTGGAGTCCTATAGGCTCGGCACATCTCTTTATAGGTCCTCCAACAAGCATGTCCAGGTAGACCAGCCATGCAGCCCAATGCCAAACCTCTTGAACAACAGATAAATGTGAGGCAAAGTCCTTATTTTTATCACCTCCATTCTACCAAAAACAAAACACAACAAAAAAATACCCTACCTTAAAAAACAAACCCAGCCCCGGCCTGTGTGGACCCATATGCTGAGCTGGGGAGTGCCCCTAGTTCAGTTCTCACTGGGGTGGGACCCTGGCCCAATTCCTGCCCTGTGCGGCCCCACACCCACCTGTGGAATGAAACTATATGAAAAAACCAATGATGTACAACTATGGAGACTGCTCTGGGCCCTCCCTTTCTCTCTGTCTCTGTATCTCTGTCAAAAACAAACAAACAAACAAACAAAAACAAACATAAAATAGTTGGCATATCTTGAACATGAGAACTCCTGGCCTTAGAGTCGCTGAAACTATAAATGACAAGGGCCTGTTTGAACAGGGTGGAACCATAGAGTAAAATGGCCCTTTTACTAGGGAGAAGGTAATGCAGCTACCCTCAGGGCTGATTTCCCTGTAGAGAAAAGGGTTCGTTTTTCCTCTCACCATCTTCAAAACTCTTTTAAAACAAATCTCTTAATCCAGGAAGAACAGTGTCAAAAGTGTCAAGATTTTTAAAAGTCAAGATTTTCATGGTAGAGTTATTTCTAAAAGCAAGAACAACTCAACTCTTTCCTTTTATCATTCCTAGACACCCAGCATGGGCTGGCATGGTTCTGACAGCCAGGATGCAATGTATTTAGGGGAAAAACCAGGGTGACATTCATGCCAAGCAGTTGTGGTGACTTGGCTTTGAATGTCACACAGGTTGGACACTAGGATAAGCATCAGACCAAGCTTTAAACCCATTTTTTTTTTTTTTTTTCCCCTTTTTAACTTCTAGTGTAATTTGCTATTGGAAAATGGGGTCAGGCTGACATCTACTATTTCTCCATGGAGATATATAGCCTCAATATTGGCTGAGTGACCTTTCCCACACTGTCTCTGAGGTCTGCTTTCAGTCCCTTGGCCAGCCTTTCTCCTGAGACTGACAAAGGCTGACTGAAAAGTTATTATACTTTGGTGATATGCTCAAATTCTCTGCCTCACCCTCCCCACTCCTGTGAAATGCCCAGCTCTTAGGCATGGCCATCAAATCAATGCTGGAGGCAAAGAACTACCAAGACCACTTTTCTTCCCTTTCTAGTCTTTAAGATTTATTTTATTATTTGAGAGAAGGTGAGAGAGAGAGACAGAGAGAAGGGGGGAGGGCCCAGAGCAGTCTCCATAGTTGCACATCATTAGTTTTGACATAGTTTCATTCCACACAGGTGGATGTGGGGCCACATGGGATGGAATGGAACTGGGGACCTCCCACATCAGTGAGAAATTTCACCACCATCTTGGCAGTTACCAGTTGTTCAGCAGTTCAATATGTGGGTTTGCACCAGCCAGAACTGGGATTTGATCCCCGATGTCTCAGTTGCAAGGCAAGCGTTCAACCTGTTGAGCTATCCTGGCATCCCTCCAGGCTTTCTTTTGAGGTCCTTAGACATACCAATGTCTGGCAGAGTAAGGGCACTAGAAGCCATGGGCTTTCTTTTCCAAACCACTTTGGTCACCTCATTTAAACTGCTGAGCCTTAATTTATTTAGCAAATTTTAATCACCAGATGGATGCACTTTAAAGTAGCTGATTAACAGTGGTTTGATCTAATAAGCAATATAGCCAGACTTCAGTAGATATGAAAGGCATCACACCAGAGCTGTCGGACTATTGCCCCAACGTCCCCAACCCCTTCAAAGAATACCAACAGTACAAAAGCACCACCTACCCAGAAGGCCCCAGCTTTTCTTTAGATTCCACAAATTCTTGTCCCATCTTCATTTTCTCCCATTCTTCCTTACGTGTCTTGATTTTACGTGGGTTTACATTCCCTCGATTTGGATTATCTTTCTTTTCTTTCTATAATAAAAAAAAAGAAAATCCCTTGTAAAAACATTTTCCAAAGTTCTTAATTAAAATTCCATCCACCTTCATGAAAGCATACCTGAGAGGAACTGCCCAGACAACATACAGTAAATACAGAATTTACAGAATTTCTGGGTTTGAAGTGACCTAAAGATCACCTAATCCAAGTTACCTACTGGGCTCAAACACATTTGTTCAATCCCACATTCAAATACCTCTAGTGAAGGGAAACCCATTACCTCTTTGGGTAACTCATTCATGTTTTTGAGAAGCTCTCATTGTTAGGAAGTTAGTAAATAGTTATTTGTTATTTACTCTGCTACAAAGGTCAGTCAAGAGAGATGAGAAGTTAACAGTTATAGATACCCTGTAGATATCTGAGGCAGATAGAGGGAAATCATTAAAAACTAAACAACCAATGAAGAATTCTTCAGCCTGTGTAGCTTCACTAGCCCCTGGCACTCTCTCTTGGGGCCTCCTGGCAGCCATGCTAATGGGATTGTGAGGTTGCAACTGATAGGTCACATACTTATACACATCACTGGGAGTATAAAGGGAGAGGAGCATCTCTAGAAACTAGGCCTATGCCCCGTCCCTGCCCCGCCCCACCAGGAGTGAAGGTGTTAAACTGCTCCTATTGCAAATCAAATACTGTAGGGTCTTGTGCTGATCTCTGAGAAATGAGCTGCAAAACAGGCAGGGAAGGGACAAGCCTAGCTCAAGTGTCCAGCAGAGTCAGGTGCAAATTGCAAGAGAAATAAATGGTGAATAGAAAAGTCAATTTCTAAAACTCAGCCTGAATATACTCAATTGTTAATAGCACTGTGGGGAACACACACGTTTTTGGCGTGATTTATACTTTCATCTTGGTTGTGCTTGGAGTGGACACATTTTTTTCAGAGTTTCACCTAGCATCCAAGCAAGCAGCCACTCAGAATGATTACTTCACATAAGACTGGCGTCCTTTTTATCCCCCCTCCACAATTGTGCCTACTGATGTGTAGAACAGAGGCCCCTTTCCCCTCACCCTATGCTTTCTCTTCTCTTTCATGATATCCTTGGTGTCCTGCAGCATCTTCTCCTTCCAAAGATCAAAGAAGTATGAAGGGTCTGTGTAGAATTTGAGTGCCTCTTTCCCATCGTCCCTGGGATAGAAATGAATACAAGTAGCTATTAGTAGACAGATAAGCTCCTAACCAAATCCAATATTCCAAATACCTACCATTTAGCAGTTTTTACACTTAGAAATCAAACAGTCATTCAAATTGATTGCATATTTTCTCTCCCATACCAGCATTCCAATGCCTCTTGAATGCCACCTCTTTATTTATCTGGCTTAAGAGCCTTAGTCTTATATTCAATTCCTGGTAGAGGAATTTACATGGTCAGGGTAAAGAATGGGCAATAGCAGCAGGGATCCTGATTATTTCTAATGATCTGAATGGCCACAGACATCTCCCTGAGGATATGCTGATATCCTGGCACATCAGAGAGGGTTTCCACCACTGGTTCCCTTTCCCTGTACTGATTCTCCTGAACTCTCTAAAGCATTAGTGGCTTTCCACCTACCTGAAACTTGGGCACACGTGTATAAGCTCACATGCATACATACACACATGAATGTATATATATATGTGCAGCTGTTATTACTCTGAAAAAAACAGATAACCACAGCACACCACCTTAATCCCTTCTAGAAGAGCACAGCATTTGCCTCCTCCCCTACCACAAGGGGGCCCCACTGAGGACAGCCAAATGTTTTTTGGTGTTCTTGTTTTAGTCTTAAAGACTTATTTTTATTGTTTTTGACAGAGAGAGAGAGAGAGAGAGAGAGAGAGAAAGAGAGAGAGAGATACAGAGGCAGAGAGAACGGGGAGGGACCAGAACAGTCTCCATAGTTGCACATCATCGGTTTTTCCACATAGTTTCATTCCACAGGTGGGCGAGGGGCTGCACAGGGCAGGAACTGGGCCAGGGTCTCACCCTGGTGAGAACTGAACTGGGGGCACTCCCCAGTTCAGCATATGGGTCTGCACGGGCCAGGGCCAGGATTCGATCCTCGGTCCCCAGGGCTGCAAAGTGAGTGCTTAACCCACTGAGCCATTCCGGCTTCCCCCAAATGTTTTATTACCACAAGATTTAATTACCATCTCTTAGTGGCTGAGATGGAGTGCAGAGTGAATTACTAAGTAAGGGTTATCTGCCAGACTCGATGATCCCGGCTGGAATCCTGCGCTTTGGCATAAGTCTCTCTCCCTTTCCCGAAAGCATGTACTTAGGGTGAACATTTACTTTAACACTTTTCTGTACTAAAAATAATTGGAAACACAATTCCAATCCCTGGTTTCCAATCCTATCACAACACACAAAGTATTTCCAAATCAAACACTAATGATTTTTATATTAAATCTTGTTCTCAGTTAGCTACACCTCCACTCATTTTTCGTTTTTTAAGATTTATTTCATTGTTTTTGACAGAGACAGAGATAGAGAGAAGGGGGAAGGCCCAGAGCAGTCTCCATAGTTGTACGTCACCAGTTTTTGACATGGTTTCGTTACACACAAGTGGGCCGGTGCTGCACAGGGCAGGAACTGGGCTGGGGCCTCATGCATGGGAGGCACACCCCCTTGAGACAGGGGCTGAACTGGGGGGTGAGAACCAAACTGGGAGCCTCCCACATGAGAAGCACACCCCAGTTCAGTATATGGGTCCACACAGGCTAGGACCGGGATTTGATCCTTAGTTCCCAGGGCTGCAAAGCGAGCACTTAACCCACTGAGCCATACACGTTTCCCCTCCGCTCATTTCTGTTAGGCCCAATTCAGATAACTGAGGGAAGAATGTTAAAAAGGAAAATCCCATTACCTAAAAACTAAACTTGTCTTAGTATGTTTATCCTATCCTACCACACAAACCCTATACCATATTCCCTTCAATATCAGGTGTATACTCCCTTCTGCCCCATAATTCCTCTGCCCAAATCCAACTCAATGATAGGGGCTGCAGAATCAAATCTCTGTCCTATGATAGCTAGCCCCTTTGAAAGCAAAGGGACAAACATAATTTCACACTTTAATAATATAGGATAGATGCCATGTACTTTCTTGGTATTTGTGTGAGAAGCTATCATGCTCCTATTTCAGGCTCCCTGGATCAGGTGGGTGTCCTTGAATTTCACACACACATACACACGTTCTACTTTGTGGTATATACCCATGTCTCACAGAAGATATCTGCCTCTAGCTATCTATAATTACTTTTCACCTGTTCCAAAGATATTTGCGGATGCAAGAGAGATAAATATCCACTTTCTACCCCTGCTCAGTGGTTATTTGCAGGATGATAACACTGCCAGACCACTAGAGGGGAAGGGCTTGAAGTTGTCTATAGGCTACCTTCTTTTTCAAGTCCAGCCGGAGCAGTGTAGGGCCTTTCTGAGGGGAATGTTGAAAGTATGTTTAAAACAAAGTGAACGAAAGTCATTTGGAAAAATGCCAGTTACTCCTTAAGCTTTGGAAGGACCCTCAGGGCTCAGAGCAGCCAGTCCACACGGCTGAACCCACTAACACTCCCAAACATCTGGTAATCTAGTGGTTTCCGAGTAAGTGGGAGTCTTGCTAAAATGTTGCCCCTGGGATGCATGCTATAGGACTGCCTTGTAACAAAGTCCTTTTGGTTCTATAATAACTAAATTCCTTGGATGAAATCCAAGATTGACCTGGCTTATACCAAATTAAACTCTGCAGCATGCAATGCTATAGCAAACTTTCAATATATTACCTTTACTATGAATTTCAGAAACCACACAATAATAGGTGGCAACTGTTTATGTGGTAAATGTTAGCTTCTACTACCACAAGCCAACTCTGGGCTAGGTAGTAAGCTTTTTGATATAATCCTGTGATGTAAACAATACCTTCAATAAAATAAAACAACAATCTAACATTGTTAACTATTGGCAAAAAAAAAAAAAAAAAAAAAGGAAGAACTAGCCAGGTTACCTGTAAGGGGTAAGGTTGTTGAGAGGTGGAGGAGTATCACAGGTATTGTATGTTTCTAAGACAGGTACGGGAAGAGAGTTTCTGTCAAAAAGCTTCTGGTCTTGAATGGTAGAGCTTCTGAAGGCCTTTCGGGTGTTGATTCCTTGTAGTGACACTGAGAGAAGATGGAAGGCATTAGAAAATGGACGACAGGCTATTTGAGCAAACACTGAGTCACACCAGTCGGAGAGGCCTCAGCTGCTACATTTCTTGGCTGCGGCTGTCTGCAGCCAGGTTTTTTTTCTTCTCCCCCTCTGGGGAAGCCCCACAAGGCTGTCAGCAGCCCAGCCATTCCATGACTGAACAAAATGAGGCAACACAAAGGTTTACTATGTGACCAGATCTAGCAGGCCTCTCCTTAGGAGGAATGAATCTTCCAAGTACTTTTATGGTAGCAAAATAAGATTGGGGGAGGGGGAATTTGAGAAAGAGGGAATTGGGGGAATGGGAGAGAGCGAGTGTATGGGATTGTGATAGAGCTAAAAAGGTTTTTCTATACCACCCAGGCTTGTGTCATTTCAAAGCAGAACTCCATAGGTCTCTGTGATTACTCCCCTCACTTTTTTTTATAAATCAGGAAAAAAAAAAAATCTAAGAAACTGCTTAGCAGAGCCTGCAAATGCTGAGCTCAGCTTCCTTACCTTCTTCTTCCTTGGGATCCAGCTGAGTAACTTTAACTTGTAGGCGGTCAACCCTCTCAGCAAGAGAGCTTACCCGAGAGGCAAAGGTATTTGCCTGAATAAAGAGTTCTCCAAAAATGTCCTCTGCATATTTACCTGAAAGAGCAAAGAAACCAAGTTATTAGTACATCAGAGTGATATAAATGGTCAGAAAATTGGCCACTACAAATCATACTTTCTTACCTCCCAAACACCCCTCCTTCCCCCAAGACGGTTTAGGTTATATGTAGATGCTTGCTCTTGGAGATAGAGACATACACCCTCCATAGCTTGGGCACTCTGTATATATGTTCTATAACTAACAGGGTCTTCTTAGCAAACTCTGAACAGTCACAAAACTCAAGGCAGGCTGAATAAAATCAAAAGGTATAATACAAAAATGAGTCCTAGAAGTCTAGACAACATGTCTACAAATTTGCCTATAGTCCTTAGCCCAGTGCTACTCTGTAAAAGCACTTTGTAAAATGGTTCTGAAAAAACAGACTGGGAGTTAGAGCCTTCTAGATCTCTACAATTAACATGAAAAACAAGAAACGACATCCTCAGTGGAGCCTCAAAAGTACAGTGAACAATCCCGATGAGTTGTGGTTATTCTTCCAGGAGGCTTGAGCTTATCTGCAACTCACAGCAGAGACTTAAGATTTCTTTCAGGGGTGAAAAGGTTATTTTATGTTTTATAACCCAGAACTCTGAAAGTCTTTGCTTGAGGTTATAATCCTTCAAATCTACATCTCAAGGAATAAGTGAAAAGCTGAAACTTTCAAGCCCTCCCTGAAAAACAACATACCAGTGGTCTCTTTCCACAATGTCTTGTTTTTTAGAAAAATAAAGTTCTATAGATTTCCATACTTTCAACCCTGGAATGCAAGGAGAATTTGCACCCAAAGAAACATTACAGCAATTTGACACTACCTCCATATTGTCCTTTCAAGCCATAAAACACATTCTTGCTAGGATTGAAAAGTGGTGCATACAAATACACCATCTTGAGTTTTTTACTTGCAAGGTGAAGAGAACAGACGTAAGTGACTGCTCAACCAAAAGATAATTTCTTTGAGAACTATTTAAAGTGGACTCTGATTTTTAGCTTCTAAACTTCATTTATGCTTACTCTACACTTGAGGGGGAAAAATTAGTCCAAAAGGTCAAAACTGCACCTTCAGGGTGAACCGCAGCTAACCCCCAGTGTAACCTGGAGAGTAAGGATGAGACCAATCAACTGCGTATTTTGAACTGCTAGCAAATTTAGTCAATAAGGAGTTTCTAATCAAGGAGCAGAGCAAGTCTTTGCATATTGAATGGTTTTGTGATCTAAACAGCCATGGGAAGCTCCTGAACTCAAAGGATTCAAATTGGTTAATGAGCTGCATTGCTGCCTTTCTACTCCTCATGCTCAGGATCTTATCTGATTCCTGTCCATAATATGGCTAAGTTCCTATTAAAAACCATATTGTATCATGCTCTTCCAGATAATAGAAAATTAGGAGGAGGCTAAAGCTGAGAAACATGTAGCAAATAAATCAGGCTCAAAAATATCTGCTAATCGGGATGCTGGGATAGCTCAGTGGTTGAGCACTTGTCTCACAATCGAGAGGTCCAAAGTTCAATTCCCAACCCTGGCCCGTGCAAACCCTCATGCTGAACTGCAGCACAGCTAGTAACCACTGGGATAGCTCAGTGGAAAGGTGCTTGTCTCCCATAAAGGAGGCCCCCAGTTCAGTTCCCACCCATTGTGGCCCACTTCCACCTGTGTATGATAAAACCATGTCACAACTAATGATTCTCTCAAACAATAAAATATATCTTTAAAAAAAAAATCTGGGGGAAGCTGGGATAGCTCAGTGGGTTGAGAGCTCACTTTGCAGCGCCAGGGACCAGGGATCAAGTTCCGGCCCCGGCCCATACGGAACCATGTGCTGAACTGGGAGCTCCCCCAGTTCAGTTCTTTCTCTGTCTCTGTATCTCTCTCTCTCTCTCTCTCTCTCTCTCTCTCTGTCAAAAATAAATAAATAAATAAATAACAATATATTAAAAAAAAAAAAAAAAAATCTGGGGAAGCCGGGATGGCTCAGTGTGTTGAGCGCTCACTTTGCAGCCCCGGGGACCGAGGATCGAATCCAGCCCTGGCCCGTGCGAACCCATATGCTGAACTGGGGGGTTCCCCCAGTTCAGTTCTCACCAGGGCGAGACCCCAGCCCAGTTCCTGCCCTGTGAGCCCCGCCCACCTGTGGAGTGAGGCTATGTGGAAGGACCGATGGTGTGCAGCTATGGAGGCTGTTCTGGGCCCTTCCCCTTCTCTCTATCTCTGTATGTGTGTCTCTCTCTCTGTCAAAAACAATAAAAATAAACCTTAAAAAAAAACAAAAAAAAATGCTTGAAAAAAAAAAAAATCTGGGGGGAAGCTGGATCAGCGCATTAAGTGCTTGCTTTGCAGCCCTAGAGCCCGAGGATCGAATCCTGGGCCCAGCCCAGGCAGACCCATATGTTGAGCTGGGGTGTGCCCCCCAGTTCAGTTCTTGCCGGGGCATATGCGGGAGGCTCCTGGCCCAGTTCCTGCCCTGTGCAGCCCCATGCCCATCTGTGGAGTGAAACTATATGGAAAACTAATGCTGTCAACTATGGAGATTGCTCTGGGCCCTCCCCCTTCTGTCTCTGTCTTTCTCTCTTGTCAAAAAACAATAAAAATAAATCTTAAAAAAAAAATCTGCTAACCATCCAGCTGTTCTGGAGGAAAAGAAAACCCCAAATTCACTTACCTTTAGGTCACCAAGAGAGTGCCAAGGATGTCCTGCTCCTCAGTAAAAGCAGTGATGGTGGGAGTAAGGTTTAGTGTGGCTAATGGTTTTCAAGACAAAAATCTTAGGGCAAAGCCGGGATGGCTCAATGGGTTAAGTGCTCACTTTGCAGCCCCAGGGTCCAAAGATCAAATCCCAGCCCCGGCCTGTGAGGACTCATATGCTAAACTGGGGTGTGCCCCCAGTTTGGTTCTTGCTGGGGTGAGCTTCCCAGGTGGGAGGACCCAGCCCTGGTTCCTGCCCTGTGTCACCCCTGCCCACTGGTTCCTGACCTATGTCCCCCCTGCCCACTTGTGTGGAACAAAACCATGTTGAGAACTGATGATGTACAACTATGGAGACTGCTCTGAGTCCTCCCCATTCTGTCTCTGTCAAAACAATAAAATAAATCTTTAAAAAAAAAAAAGATAAAATCTTACAAAGAACCCCAACACATAAAAATGGTAACACTGATGCTATTGAGTTATCAACAAGTTAAGTGCTTGCCTTGTAACTGCAAGGTCTGGGGATCACATCTTGGCCCCGGCCCATGCAAACCCATATGCTGAACTGAGGTGCAACTGGTAACTGCGAGGATGGCAGAGAAGGTTTTGCCTCCCATGCAGGGTGCCCCTAGTTCGGTTCCTGCCCCACATGGCCCCACGTCCACCTGTGTGGAATGAAACCATGTCACAACTAATGATGTACAACTATGGAGACTGCTCTGGGCCCTCCTCCCTTCTCTCTCCCCCCACCCCTTCTCTCAAATAAAATCTTTAAAAAACAAATCTTAAAAAAGATGTTAACATTGAGAATTATATTTGAAGAGGGAGTGAGGTGGTGTGAAGGATTCCTCACTGTCACATGATATCAGGCCCTAGGCATACTTAGAACTATAAGATGATACAACAGAAGCAGCAGTGGACTTCAAATCAGAAAACAGGAATTTAAGTCTCAGTTCTTTCTATTTATACTTGTGTACGCTTTAGCCAATTCCCAAGCTTCAGTTTCCTCATCTGTAAAACAGGGTAACTATATCTGCTTCACCAAGTTGTCAGTCGTAAATGGGCTGAAAATGTAAGTCGCTATAATGAGATTCTTATATGGCTCAACCACATCAGATAACTTTTAAGAGTGTGAGTATGTAAATATCGTAAGCTGTACACTTAGAAGAAATTTTAAATATAATTCCAATCTGTAATTCGATAGTCCCTATTTTTCAAGTACTAAACATTACTCCAAGGGGATGCCAAGATGGCTCAGTGGGTTGAGTGCTCGCCTTATAGACCTGAGGCATGAGGATCAAGTCCTGGCCCCTGTGAACCCATATGCTAAACTGGGGCATGCTTCCCTTCTGGGAGGCCCTCAGCTTGGTTCCTGCCAGGGCAGTGCTTCCCATGTGGGAAGCCCGCTGGCCCAGTTCCCACTGCTGCCCCACACAGAAATGTGTGGAATGAAACTATGTCAAAAACTGATGACGTACAACTATGGAGATTGCTTGGGAATCTCCCCCTTCTCTCTGTCTTTCTCTCTCTGTCAAAAACAATAAAATTTAAAAAGGAATTACTCCAACCTCCAAAAATAGAAGTATGATACTTATATAGGAGAAAAACAAAGTGTCTTGTTCAGAGTGAAATTTCACTCATTCAGATTACCAAGATAGAACCACTATCATATCAGGACATTCATACCAGATACATTTTGCAAAAGGATTTTAGAAGCAGTCTTCAATTTTTTTTCCTTAGCAGAACTCTTCAAATGAAATCTTATGTGTAATTAAAACAGGTAAAACTGATTTTTAAAAATGTGAATCTACTCTTGTTGAATCTGATGGAAGTCTGGGAGCCCCCCAGTGGCATGGCCCCACAGCCCTCCACTAGAAAACCCAGTATCATAGTATGATTTTTTAATGACCCAAGTGGGGGTTCTACTCTCCTGGGTGATCAAAAGTGCTGGCTGGCTGGCTATGACTTTATTTCCTAAGATATGGCAACCTAATATGTGAAATACCAATCTTACTGCACTAAGGGAAAATAAGAATTCTGGATATGCTATCACGAAGCAATCCATGGCTATGGAATATAGTTTTGTACTTTATCCATTCCATAATCAGACTTCCCTACTAGACTGAGCACTTCTGGCTGTAGTATCATACATGAGGCCATGGTCATGAGTCTCAAGCACATGTAAACCCATTCCTCTGCCCCTGTCTGCTAGATGAAATCCTAAAATCTTTCAAGCAAGATTCATTTTTCCTTTCTCTTTCTTCTCTTGTTCATTTTAAAGAAGTCTTTTTTAAAAGATTGTGAAATAGGAGTAGATAGATTGCAGAAAAGGAAGCTGGAAAGGAAGGCAGGTATGGAAGAGTCTTGAGAGCCAGGCAAGGCAGTTAGATAATTCTATAGTGAGGAACAGGGGAGATAAACAGTTAACACTTGTACTGTTAATTTTAAAAAACTTTCTAAATTACAAAAGTTAACACAGATTTAACTTTTAAAAATTCCAACAACTCAGAATTGTAAAAGTAAAATGTTAGATTTGCAATATGGGCAGACCACTCTAGCAGGGGTTATAGGTTTAAGATTTACAAGATTTTTAGGTTTATAGACTTAAGGGGGTTCAGCAGAGAAAGGGAGGCTAGGGCAATCATTTAGGTGAGAGTCAATAAAGGTCTGAACCAGGACCATATTGGCAGAGTCAGAGAGTAGATGAGTAATTGGCAGGGACTAAGATGAGAAATCCTTAGGAAGTCTGACTTGCCTCTTACTGGCTTTTGTCTCTTTAGACAAGTTACCTTCCTTATCTGAGCCTTCATTTCTTCATCTGAAAAATGGGAACACCACACCTAGTCTCTCATAAGATTACTGAGAGGATTAAATGAGATGATCTATGTAAAGATCCTATTTCCTGTTAAAACCTGGCATAAAGTAGGCAGTCAACAAATGTGAGTTCCCTTCTCACCCTCTCCCTATTCTTCCTTTAAGAATTATTTATTTCTGTCTCCTCTGGTAGAGTATGAGCTCCTGGAAGGCTGAGATCATTTATTATCACTGTATCCCCTTAGCATCTGGAATATAAAATGTGTTCAATACATGTTTATAAGATGAATAAAGGGTCAGTTAGCTCCAAAGTGTAAGGAAATCTGGTTTCTGTAGGCACAAGCTGACCCGGCCCTAAGATCCACTTCTTTGAGATAGGAGCAGCCTGATCACAAGCGGGAGAGTGAGCAATGGCATCCATCAACACTACCCTGGAAAAACACCTGAGAGAGCATAACTCCTGCTGAGTGAGAATAAGAAGCATCATTAGCTAGAGGTCCTTTGTCCTATAGAGAAGGAAGCAGCGTGTGATTGACTTCCACCCATTTGGCCTTCTCAGAGCGACAGAATCAGAAATGATGCTTTTAAGAAGCAGTGAGGCTCTCTGACGTCTTCATGCGCTTCCTTGCCAGCCGCACTGCTGCTGCACTGCTGTCAATGCTCCTTTGTGTAAGAGACGCACCGCAGGGTTTCATTTCTTCATGACGCCCATCCAGGTTTCCCTAAGCCCTGGATCAACTGACATGGTCTCTGAGTTAGGTGAAGGCTTAGGAATCTCAGACCCCATATATCATCTGGTCACAGAGCTCTGTCTTCTCAGGCCCCTATTTTAAAGGCAGGGTCTATTACTATCTGGGGGAATGCAGCCTTTCTTGATATTCCACTGCCTTCACTAAGGGCAGTGATGCGGTAGGAGGGGTGTCTGAAATAATTCACACCCAGATGCCTTTGCTAAGGAAGATCACTAAAATGGCATTTTGACAGAGGTTCTTATGGGAGCTGGAGTGAAACTAGACAAATGCACAGCCTATCCAAGCATCTGCCCTTCTCATACCTTGGCTTCAAGCAAACAAAGTCAGCTTGATTCAGAATGAAATCCCAAACTACATGCATGTACCCTACTCAAGGCAGTCTCACTCATTCTTGCCAATAAAACAAACAAACAAACAAAAACATTATAGTTGAGCTGGCTTTCCCTCAGCTTCAAAACAGACTGGGCTATCCCCCATCTTCCTCCTTGAGAAGAATGGCTCCAGTTACAATGTGTGTCACTGTGTTCACGCAGCTTGCAAAACTCCCAATACCCCAGAGACTGCAGAAGTAATTTGTACCCTGAACTTGGACCTCAGGGCTTGAAGCACAATTAAATGTGTACCAGGGTAGACAAGTCAGCCAGAATCTGAGTGCATGTTTGCTTTACTGCTCTTTGGGAAGAAAGGGGGGACAGGGGTGTTGGGTAGATAGACTATTGGCACATTGGAGGTTTCAACAAAGTCAGGCTACATCGAACAGCTCATGCAATTACAGACACATTCCCGAACCCAAGATACTACTCTGTGAACCTCCCACTTTACATGCAGAGAATTCTGCTCTGTCATTCCATCTGCAGTTTCTGCTGCAGCCATTCCTGCCACCCTTCCCACAGATTTCTTTTGAAGCAGGTGGAGAGGGAAGTAGAGGGAACCTAGAGGGTGGTGGTAGATGAAGAAGGGTTGAAGGGAAGAATCTGTACCAAAAAGGAGCCTCTCTTGGGGGGGGGGGGGGGGGGGGGGGGGGGGGGGGGACGGGAGGCAGGATGGATTTTCATATTACCTAGGGAAGGCAGATGGGGGAGAAATAGGAACACAGGAGGAGAAGAAAACTAAATAAAGAGCACCAGCGACCCCTGAGGGCAAAGTACAGGCTCTCTGCAGCACTCACTCAGGCTGCCCAGCTGTCGGATGACATTTGCCAGGGTGATGTTGGTCACGCATTCCAGCTCACTTCTAACGCTAGGCAACGTCTGACGGCACAGGTGCCTTGGCTCGATGTTCCTCGTTACTAACGGCATGGTGGACCTGCTTCAGGCAATGTTCTGAATGATGAAAAACAACCTAAAAAAGAAATAACAGGAAAGTATTACTCAACCACAAATTCCAGGCACACTAGGGCTGTGAGAGCCCTTTTTTCTTTTGTCTTGCTTGCTCTGATCTGAAACAGCTTTAAAAAAATCTCTCTCACTACCTTTTTTTCTTTTTTTAAGACCCTCTCATCTCCACCCCCCACCCCCACTTTTTCTAAAGGTTTGATAATAGAGGGCTTGCTGGCTGAGTTTAGAAATTCTGAACTGGTGACTGCTGGCTGAGGTACACAGGCAGCATAAAAACCTGAAAATAACAACTATGCTCCAACCAACAAGAGTCTCCAGAGGCAAGGAGGCATGGTCAGAAAACAGTCCATTCAGCAGACCCGATATGGTACAGATCCTGTCCTTGGGTGTCCAATAAGCAAGACAGCTCAGATTCCAGATGATCAATAGTAAGAATCAAAAGAGAGCTTTTGTCACCTGATAATCTCCATAATGAAATTAAGTTGCCAATAGTGATTCCACTGACATAACTTCTCCAGTTCTTCCCTGATGGATGACTGTTAATATACAACTAAAAACTAGCTATAAAAACTAGGAGTATTAACACTACTAAAGTTTAGTCTATAAATTGACAGAATGAAAGAATATCAAGGAAAAGTTTACATGTTCAATATGTCAAACATGATGCCAGGCAAAGTATGCTATAAGATTCCCTAGTCTTTTCTCTTCTACCCAACAAAAGCTCCCTTTCTCTCTCCCATCCAGTTCAACACACCTGGGTAAAAAGGCTTGAGACAGCAGGAAGTGTCTGTAGCAGATCCAGAAACCATCAGTTACTGGTTCTTATCCCCTAAGCTGAGCCCCTTTCCCAGCACACTTCAGGTTCAAGTTAAGCTATTGTTTTAGAGTTAGATACCGAATTCCTAGCTTTAAAAGGATAGGAGCAGGTTTCAGTCTCAACAAAATGGGTATGACATGACTACTACAGCCAAAACACACAGTTTCCCTATCTTATGAAACTAATGATATTCAAAAACAGCCTCATGATTTTTGTGCTAGGGAAAATGGCAAATTCGCTTCAAATAAAAAGGTAACATAACCAAGTCCCCATACTGCAAACTCCTCTTAAACAGCAACAAAAAAAAGCAAGACAGAAGTCTACTTACATCAAGTCTTAATACACCAGTTCATCACCAAGAAAGACGATTATGACTACAAAATGCTTAAACCAAGCTAAATATCATAGATCTTAAAAGCAAACCAACACATTGTCCAACCAAAAGTTAAAAAAAAAAAGCTGTTCAGGCTCAAAGGGGGAGTAGAACCCTTTGGAACAGACTGCTCCTTGTTGTGGACATTCTGATCTGCTAAGAGTAAAAATAAAACAGGAAGCCAGCAGCTTGGGGAACAAGATTTCCTGCCACCAACAGCAATAGCCCAAGAACTAAGAGAATCAGCTGTTTGCTCATAACTTTGACCTCCCTTTAATAGTCAGTGTGTGGCAGCTGTGCCTATCTTTGGGGGCAGAGGTGTTTCCTGAATATTTGTCTACTGCCTAAGGAAATAATTTTCATTTCGTTCCTCTAAGTTATCCTTTGACTCAACAGGTTTAACTAACTCAAACTTTGGACTTTCCTTTCCAATCTCTTTACTTAATGTAAAGGGTTTATCAGACACTAAGATGCAATATTTAACTCATGGTGAAAAGAAAGTTTAGAACAGAAAAGGAGGCAAGGGTTTACTAATAAAAGAACCTCTCAGGGCTCTGTATACCATCCTCCAGATACCCTTAGACTCCCATATATTTCAAGCTTTCTGGAAGAAGCAGAAATTCAAAAGTGCAGTCAAAGATTATTGAAAACAGCCACTGTGGTTCACTCCATTAGCAATCATTTCAGTCTCATTCCAGCTTCTTAGAGGAGCTAAAAAAGCCAAATCCCCTTGAATTTCTGTGTTGAATGTGGCCATTGACGGCATTCCAGAAGTTGTCTCTGGACTCCTAATAGAAACTGGATTCCAGATGACTAGGTCAATGTCAGAATGGGGAGGCGGGGGAGCAAGTTCTAACACCTTGGTACTTGAGCATTTATGCTTTCCCAAGTGCTTTGGGTAAGCAGACACATATGAAGTCAACTACATCATCTGGGTAAAGTTTACTTTGAAACCAAAATTTCAATAGCAAGATGGCTTCCTCTTGACAAAAGAGGCAGCTCCTATCACTAGCAGAAGAGTACTCAAGAAATGAAAATATCAATAACCATCAAAATAAAACAATTAGAAAAGTATATCTACTAAGAAGTTATTTAATATGTTTCAGAGACACCAAAGAGAGACAAGAGTCCCTGTTATATGGAATTACCTGTATCACTGATCATTTTGGTTTTGGTTAATAAAGGTTAGTTACATTTTGCATTAGTATGGAATTATGCATGATCGAAACCACAGGAGCAATTTTTGAATTGTTAAATTTATTAGGGTGACATTGGTCAGCAAAAATTACATAGGTTCCAAATGTATAATTTCACAGTACTTCATCTATGTGTTACAGTATGTGCTCACCATCCAGAGTCAGCTTTCTTTCCATCACCATGTATTTAGTTCCCCCTCCCTCCTCTCTTTCCCCTTACAATAGTAATTTGACAAAGAAAAAAAACCCTATGTTCTGGTGAAGATGAACCTAGAAATGAACAAAAACTTCTAAACCCTTGATTGTCTCAACTCAGTTTCAAGTTGTGAAGTTCAGACATACTTGGTTAGTCCTGACTCTGGCACCTGATTAGTTGTGTGATCTCAGGTAAATTTCCTAGAGACAATAAACATATAAAATGTCCATTACCAAGCTAAAAAAAAGGTAATTAATTTGTCATTTCATGTGTCATAGTCAAATCTTCCAGGAAAATCAATTTTACTCATTGATAAATATTTTAAACCACTTTAACCCTGGACTTATCATGTAGTAGAATGCAACTGTCACATATATTTAAAGATGAAATCTTAGACTTCAATGAAATCTGGAGAGGTTTTTTCTAGAGGTTGTTCCCAGTCATGCTTCTGGACCTACTTAAAGAACATATATTCTCTCTCTCTCTCTTCCACTCTTTCATACTGGGTTCCTCATCTGAACCACAGAACAAACAAAATGATTAGTGGCTATTTTCTCAATTCTCAAGACTGTATATAACTAGCACCATTCCAGATGCACTGAAGAAAAGTTAATATATTACATATAGTGGATGCCTAAATGGGATCAGGGTTTAATTTTCTCATGGAAATCCAGTTGAGAAAGGCTCCTCTATCATCAGTAGTCATTTAGTAGAAAATGTGTGGAACACTGGGTGTTGAGGAACCACTGAATTAAGAAAGTGATATAGTCAAATTTGCATTTTAGGGAATGCCAGGATGGCTCAGCAGGTTGAATGCCCATTTTGCTGCCCCGGGGTCCAAGAATCGAATCCTGGCCCCGGCCCATGCTGACCCATATGTTGAACTGGGGTGGTGTGTCCCCAGTTCGGTTCTCACCGGACGAGCCTCCTATGTGGGAGGCCCCTGGTTCGCCCCTGGCTCACAGGGGTGTGCCTTCCATGCAGGAGGCCCCCAGCAGGTTCCTGTCCTGCACAGCCCTGAACAGCCCCGCTCCCACCTGTAGAATGAAACCATGTAGAAAACTAAAGAAGTGCAACTATGGAGACTGTTCTGGGCCCTCCCTCTTCTCTCTGTCTCTGTCAAAACAATAAAAATAATTCTTTAAAAACATAATTTGGGGAAGCCGGGATGGCTCAGTGGGTTAGGCGCTCACTTTGCAGCACCGGGGACCGAGGATCGTGAACTGGGAGCTCCCCTAGTTCAGTTCTCTCTCTGTCTCTGTATCTCTTTCTCTCTCTATCCTCTGTCAAAATAAATAAATAAAAAATATATATATTAAAAAAAAAAAAAAGAAAGAAAATAAATAAAAACATAATTTGTTGGGAAAGCCAGGATGGCTCAGTGGGTTAAGTGCTTACTTTGCAGCCCCAGGGACTGAGGATCAAATCCCAGCCCATGCGGACCCATATGCTGTACTGGGGAGTGCCCCCAGTTCGGTTCTCACCAGGGTGAGACCCCGGCCCTGTGCAGCCCCGCGCCCACCTGTGGAATGAAACTATGTGGAAAAACCAATGATGTGCAACTATGGAGACTGTTCTGGGCCCTCCCCCTTCTCTCTGTCTCTGTATCTCTCTCTCTCTCTCTCTCTCTCT